>PVIW01013305.1:0-27973 GCA_004026585.1 Noctilio leporinus
AAAAAAAAAAAAAAAGTGGTAAGAGTAAAGCAGAATTATCTACAATGGACTTCCCATAAGACTACCAGCTGATTTCTCAAAAGAAACTTTGCAGGCAAGAAGGGACTGGCAAGAAGTATTCAAAGTGATAAAAAGCAAGGACCTACAACCTAGATTGCTTTATCCAGCAAAGCTAACATTCAGAATGGAAAAGCAAGAAAAATATTTCTCAAAGAACTCTAAAGGAGTTCATCATCACCAACCTATCACTGTATGAAATATTAAAGGGAACTATGAACATTAAAATGGCAACAAATGCACAACTATCAAAAAATAACTCTAAAAAACAAACTAAGCAGACAAGCAGAACAGGAATCATAAATCTGGAGATTATTTGGAGGATTATCAGTTAAAGGGTAGAAGGGGGAAGTGGGACAATGGAGGAAAGGTTCAGGGATTAAGAAGCAAAAATTGGTAGGTGCAAAATAGACAGGGGATGTTAATGTTAGGAACAGTATGGAAAATGAAGTAGCCAAAGAACTAATATGCATGACCCAAAGACATGAATTAAGGCCAGGGATTGTTGGAGGCAATGGTGGTACTGGGCAGTGGGGACAAAGGGAGAAAACTGTGACAACTGTAACAGCATAATCAAAACAATATATTTAAATAAATAAAAATAATACCTATTAAAAATCTGAAAAAAAAATGGAAGGATGTGTTTTGGAAATTATAATCCTTTTGTATTCCCATATCAAGACTTACTTGAAGTTTGGGATGTAACTTAATCTTTCACAGATGCATTTATACAGACAAAATGAAACAAATGTTTGGATGATTTGGACAATTTGAATTCCTAAACATGTGTATGATTGAATTTTTTTAATAAGTTAGCTTTTAAATCTTGTCCTATATTATAATTTGGGTTTTATAATATGTCAGGAAGGTAAGTAGCTTCATTGACATGAAAATAACTCTGAACATCTCTTTCAGAAGATATGCAAGCATTCTGTGGTAATAGAGTTTGTAGTGGCAATTATAGCATATTCCCATCAAATTTCCCATTTTGAAGCTGAGGTTATTAATTGCCTATTTGTTTTTTGATTTTAGTAAAGCCATGTTTTTGATATGTTGTTGACATGTAAAAGATTTTTGTATCTGCCATGTTAACTCTTTTCTAACTTGTGTGTGTGTGTGTGTGTGTGTGTGTGTGTGTGTGTTTAAATAAGACTCCACAGCTGAGCTCTTCGAGGACTGGTCTATTTTGACAGGTCCCCTTAGTCCATATATCACCAACCTCATTCTCTGCCAATATGTTTCACATGATTCTGCAGACATGTGTAGTGTGCCTGTGCAACTTGCAAACACTCATCCGTTATTACAATAATAATTGGGTTTTGATGCAACTGGAACTCAGTACTACCAAGCTGCCAGCATTTCCTTTTGGCTACCAGTACTGGGCAGGAAAATTGTAGTTCTGTCTTCCTGTTTATTGATAAATAAAGTGGCCAGCCCAGCAATGAAGCCTGATTAGCAGTTTGCACCCTTGGTGAAAGGATAAACAGAACCCTACTGTTTTCTGTGTTTGACTGCAATTTGCATCTTTAAAGAGGTTGGACTGCCCAGAGATTCATATTCAACTTCCTAGTGGGTGGATATTCTTTGATATGTTACATGTCAGCCTCCTTGTTTTCCTTTCCTTCATCTAGAAACAGTATTTGCCAGCATATTTCTTTTCCCATCTGGCCTACCATAAGCTTCCCTATAGTCACCTGTCTAAATGAGGAGGGGTAGGAGGGGTGGGAGAAGAAATATGTCTGTTTCACCGTGCTCTAATTTCACGTTCCCAGAAGGCCCTTTAATACCAACTCAACTCCATTTTTGAAGAAAGTTTGATACAGGAATGAAGACCAAAGACAAAAAGGAATCGGCTTACTATTCTCCCTGGCTCATGAGATCATTTTGGGATATATGATATTAGCCTTCTACCTTGAGTTTAGTGTAGTGTTTATTCTATTCTAAAATTTATTCTAACTTAATTAAGTTCTTAAACTAAATGGTAATATACCAAATAGTTGACTCCCCCTATAATTATTTTCAAATGAAAAAAATGAAGATCATTTTAACTTGAATTTGCATGATAGAAAAGGGAGCATTAATACTTGTAAACATGAATTAATCTGTTTAAATAAACTTTCCCTGCAATCCTGACTGTATGTAAACAACATTTGTTCTGCTTTAGAAATATTGTATGATTGAACCAGTGAGACTCTGGTTATCCCAATGAATGGTTTCCTTTTATATCTTCAAAAGAAATGTTATGTATTTATTGGAGGTTGTACAGTGTTAAGTGTAGTTAGGTGTACATTGTACCTCAGCTGTTTTATTAATGCCAACAGGGATTAAATTAGATTTTATAGCTGTTGTAGAAGTCTATTTGGTAACTAACAAGTGGGGGTTTGAAGTCCTGGAAAACATAATCCTATTATAAAACAAGCAGCTGAATTAACATTACCCAGGAAGGTTCTCTTCATGGATTAGCATTTTTTGACAATAACAAAGAAAATCATCAGACTGTATGGGGATATTACATACTTTTCTCAAAAGTTAGAACAGTGGATTGGGAAGAGAACAATATAAATGTAAATGACTAAACATGCTATTATTTATTTATTAAAGATTTTATTATTTTTAGAGAGAGAGGAAGGGATAGAGGCAGAGAGGAAGAGAGACATCAGTGTATGGTTGCCTTTCACGTGCCTCCAGCTAAGGACCTGGCTGGAGACCTGGCTTGCAACCTGGCTAGTGCCCTGGCTGGAAATTGAACCAGTGACCTTTGGGTTCACAGGCCAGCACCTTATCCACTGAGCCACCAGCCAGGGCATAAACATGCTATTATTTAGACTTCAGTTGTACACAGTTATTTGCACCAGTAATTCCCTACTCCTGATTTTTTTATATGGTCACCAAATAGTACCTAGGAACCAGTCTATGAACTAACAAAAACTGATGCCACCTTCTATGAAATTAGTAACACTTTTCCAATTATTGGTAGACCCGAGAATCTGAGAATTTTAGATCTGGAAAGAGCATTGATCTTTATTCTGTTTCACTTTTATTTTAAGCACTATGAAAAAGATGGATCTCTCTTGCACACTAACATACACTTATACACACACGTATAAATACACATATACTATACTTAACAGTGTAACGGATTGCTGTGTTATAAATCTTAGCCATTGGTTTGACTTGATGGGGAGGGTTATTACTAGAGTTAGCAGGACTTGTTAGTTTTCACTTGCACAGGTATCATCTTAGCAGACAATCACATGGGTATCAATCACTGGCATATCATTGTGTTAGATAATTGCTTGGGCATCACTCACATGTATCTAGAGCAAGTCACCACATGGACATCAGTTCCATTTATATGGAGGAAGGTAATTACATTAGAGACAGGGAAGGGTGTGTCTTTATGGCAGATAATCACATGGTTATCAATCATGTTAGGTATCAAGGTAGATAATCCTGTGCATATCTATCACATACACTAACAGGAATAATTATGTGGATATCAATCACATCAACACCCTGGTTTTCTGATAGAGGTTTACAAGTGAAGAGATACCATGTCATGTCATGTCATATCATGTGTTTACCTATGTTGGAGAGTAAGCTGTGTGTTCCTGTGCGCACATCAAGTCAGGTGCTCACTGGGTGCCTCAGGGACTGAGAAAGTAGTGCTGCCCACAGGGCCTTCCTCAGTGGAGCACTTGGATCTCTCACGACCAGAGAGCCATTTAAGACTCTTCTTTTAAGGTTTTATCTCCTGCAAGAGTGGAAATATTCCTGGGAGCAATGTGAATGGGTATAGAAGACATTTGTGGTTTGTCACCAAGCACCCATTTTGTTCCTTCTTCAGTGGTTAGCTGCTGACTTTCATTCCTGTCCTTGTGGTCTGGGTGGAGCTTCAGTTCCCACCAAGTCTGGAGTTTGGTGTTAACCAATCAGTGAATTACATTCAGCTGGCCACAGTGACTGGCTCCATCCAGGACACGTGACATTAGCCAGTTTAATCAGAGTGAGGGGAAAGCACTAAAAAATAGAGATAATTCTCTGTGAAGTAAAATATATTGCTACCTTCAACAGAATGTTTCTTAGAAAAGCTAAGTGAAATTTATATACTTTGCAAATTTGTGTGGGTGTCAGGAGCTTGTTCCTCTTTTCCTTCAATTTGTATTTTATTAATACTATCACTTTCTGCATATACTGAGGTTTAAAATGAGAATCTAATGGACCTATCCACAGAGAACACAAGTCATTGAAATGAAATGTACTTAAAATCTTAAAATTTCACTTGAGCTTAATAACTCCAAATACTCTTTCAAATTTAAACAATAGAGATAGCAAAATGTACCACTTGTAGTTTGAAATTCAGCACTTTGGCGGAGGCGGGGAGTGGTCCAGACTCTTGGGAAGTTCAAATAAACAATAGGAAGAAAGTGAGAAAGAGGGGGAAAGGATAAGGCTTGGCTCATTCACAGACTAATAATCATCCATTAAGTTCCTGTTGCCAGTGATATTCTCACCTGCTGCAAGTAGATATTTATGAAATGAATGCAAGTGTGAATGAGTGACTGAACAAATGATTGGTCTCTAGCTAGGAGGTATCCTAAGGGACTTAAGGTCAAGTGTGAGAGTTGTACAATTTATTCTCCACTCCAGTCTTCACATTTGCTCTTCCTTTTGCCCAAATTACTTCTAGTCTCACCAGAAGCACCATTGCTGTGGAGGCCTTCCAGGACCAAGATTCGGTGATTTCCCCAGACCTGTTCTTTGTATGCTAAATGTACTTTCCTTTCTGTAATATGCATTGTGCCTGTCATATTTGTGCAATGTTTGTCTTTCATATGACTTGGAAGCCTCATGAGAGCAGGGATTGGGTCTGTATCCCAGTACTCAACACTGTGCCTGCATGTGCTACTTTGCTGCTCTCAGTAGAGGTGGGGAGTAGCACAACTGTGGTGGACTCCCTCTTTTCTGACATTGAGAAACCAGTATTAAATTCCAGGAACTTATCCTGATTCAAGGACTAAGTCTGACTCAGCCAGACAAGGGTAATTCAGTCCTCCTTACTGGGGATCACTTTATAACCAGTGAGTTATCTGGAGTGGCTTGCTGAAGATTTCTACTAAAGTGTATTTTCCTTTTAAGAGAGAATCATGGCAAATCCTTTCTTTCCTGTTAACAGTGACAAAGGGACATGTCATCATGGCTATTACTAAGGACAGCCTGCCTTAGAACAAAGACAACATTGTGGGTGGCAAGGTATACAGAAGAAATGGGCATCCTTGATATTGTTGCGCTGTTGGTTTTGCCAACCCAGAAGTTCCCTCACCACAGTATGTTGTCACATAAATATCCTGGGTGTTTAATTGAACTAGTCTGGATTGGGTTTTTAATTTTTGGCTGCCGAATGTATCCAAACTGAAATGTAGAAAGCATATGGACTTTGGTGTCAGATGTGTTGGTTTTGATTCTTTTTTTTTTTTTCTTTTTTAAGATTTTATTTACTATTTCCAGAGAAAGAGGAAGGGAGAGAGGAAGAAAGAGAGAGAAACATCAATGTATGGTTGTCTTTCACCTGCCTCCAGCCAAGGGCCTGGCTGGAGACCTGGCTTACAACCTTGTTATGTTCCCTGGCTGAGGAATCCAACCAGCAACCTTTGGGTTTGCAGGCCAGCACCTTATCCATTGTGCTATCAGCCAGGGATGATTCTTATTGGTATGGACTTAGGCCTGACTTTCTTAATGTATAAAGTGGAGAAAATAGTATTTCTACATGCAGCCAATGTATGGATTGAATGGAATTATATATTAAAATACTTACCAGAATGCCTAAAACAGATAAGTACTTAGCCAATGTTATTTCTTTTCCATTTAGTAGACATTTCATATATTGATCTTGGAGTTCCAATAGATTGAATTAATAAATAATAAAATGGTTAACCATCCAGATCTTTTGCATCTGAACTGTCAAGTAGTTCACAGTCTAGCATGGGAGTCAGACATTCATAGTCATAATTGCAGTGTGGTTTCACAGCTGCACTAATTGGAGGATAAGTGCTGCTGAAGGAAGATAGGCATACCTGTCAGACCACATCTAAAGGCTGGAGCTCAGGTCTTGAAGCCATAGGGCAAGGAACAGTTGGAGATGCTGATGGTGTTAATTCTGAAGGGAAAAAAAACTTGAAACCAGAAAAGACTTCTAAGAAAAGAGGGAGTGAAATTATTCTACACTGCTTCAGAAGGCAGAATAAGGATTGATGAACAACTAGGATATAGAAAGAACTGTTGAAGCTTGAGCAGTGTGTAAGTGTGAGAGTGCCCATCAACAAAGCAGAGGCCAGCCTGAGTGTCCACTCATCAGGCAGTGGCCCTGACAGGAGGTGAGGCCATCTGGCTCCCAAGGGCTCTTCCAAAGATCTGGATTTGATGTTGTACTGTTCAAGTAGACTCTTATTTGGACTATAACAGGTCAATTCAAAGAGCTTCTCTGTTGGCTTTGCTGCCACCGTTGTTTTGCTGATTTCCTCTGTTGTCACCATGACCACCAACCCAGCCCCTAGACCTCTCATCTCTGTTTTTCCACATTTTCTTGATGACTAGAGTGCTCTTGTATAGGTGGGCAGAGTAATGGGATTTGTGTAGCTGCAGTGCAGTTTTTAGGGAATGGGAAGGCCTACCTGCCCTATAGTATTGCTGTTTTACCTGCCCCAAAACCTGAAATTTTCCTATTTTTCTCATCTTTCACCTAAGGTATTGCCTACAGAAAGTACTTGGTAAGATGTCAATATAATGCTTAATAAGTTTACCCAGGTAACAATTTACCTGGGAAGAGTGCTAATACAGTATACTTTTTTAGAATGATGATAAAACTAACCATTTTAACCATTTTAAAGTGTACCTTTAGTGGTATTAAGAACATTCACATTGCTGTGTAACCATCACACCATCCATCTCCAGAACTGTCATAATCCCAAACTGAAACTCTGTATCCACTGAACAATAATTCCCCGTTCTCTACCCCCAGCCCTTCTATCCATTAGTCCCCTTTCTATTTCTGCGAATTTGGCTGTTTTAGACACCCACGTAAATGGAATCATGTAATATCTACCTTTTTGTGACTGGCTATTTCACTGAGTATCATGTCCTCAAGGATCATCCATGCTGTAACATGTAGCAGAATTTTTTCCTTTTTAAGAGTGAATTAATATTCCAGTATATGTATATGCCAAATGTTGTTTATTCATTCATCTGATCACACTTGTACTGTTTCTACCTTTTGGCTGTTATGAATAATGCTGCTATGAACATTAGTGTACAACTATCTTTTCAAGTCATTGCTTACTTCTTTTGGATATATCCCCAGATTGCTAGATCATATGCTAACTCTATGTTTAATTTGGGGGTGGGGGAAGCTGTCATGCTGTTAATACTATATGCTTTTTAAAAACTGTATATTGCCCTGGCTGGTGTGGCTCAGTGAATTGGCGCCAGCCTGCGAACCCAAAGGTTGCTGGTTCAATTCTCCAGTCAGGGCACATAACCAGGTTGCAAGCCAGGTCTCCAGCCAGTTCCTTAGCTGGAGGCAGGTGAAAGGCAATCATACATTGATGCTTCTCTCCCTACCTCCCTCCTTCCCTGCCTTTCTCTCTGAAAATAATAAAATCTTTTTTTTTTAAACCTGTATATTAACCAGGAGAAAAGAACAAGTTCATTTTGATGACAGTCAGAAAATATTTAAGTGTCTAGATCCTATTAAACTCTGGAAGTCTTATTGAACTCTAGAAGTCATAGATTAAAAATAATAAAAAGTGGCCCTGGGTGGTGTGGCTCAGTGGATTGAGTGCCAACCTATGAACCAAAGACTTGCCAGTTTGATTCCTAGTCAGGCCACATGCCTGGGTTGCAGGCTAGGTCCCCAGTTGGGGTTGTGCAGGGAGCAACCACACATTGATGTTTCTCTCCCTTTCTTTCTCCCTTCCTTCCCCTCTCTCTGAAAATAAATAAGTAAATAAAATCTTTTAAAAAATTAACTGAAAGTGGGAAAAAACTCTTACTGAGAAAGAGAGGTACAGAAGTACAGTGTGGTCAGGATTTTTTCTGCAACTTCAAGGTAGTAAAGCTGGAGGGAAAAGTGAGGTGCAGAGGAGACCCTATTGAGTGCTTGCAGGGACTAGTTCTAGGTGTTTTTGCATATATTAACTTATTTAATCATCATAACAGGTGCCCTTATCTTTATAGGCAAGTCTTGTCTACTTCAAATTTTTAATTTTAGTACTTTAAGCATCAATAAGGAATCTTTTTAAAGGGAAGAAATCATTCTTAGTCCATCAGCCTCACACATCACATCAATATTTTCCTCATCTTTTTCAGTCTTTGTCCCTTTGCAGCCATAATTTTAACTTGGTTGCTTTGTTATAATTACATATTCTTCTTTTCTACTGATATAAGAATCTTTTATTATTTTAATAGCTATGCAATATGCATTGAGTGGTTTCATTTTAATTTAGGTAACTATTCTCATACTGCAGAATATTTAGATTGTCTCCAGTTTTTTACTACAATTTTATAATATAGCTATTATATAATTTTATTATAAAATTATTATATAACTTAAAATTTTATAATTTTAGCAATAAAGAGTTTTATGTATATAACTTTTCCCTTCTTAAACTTCTTTAAAGTTTTTTATTGATGTATAATTGACAAACAACATTATATTAGTTTCAGGTATATAACATAATAAGGTGATGTTTGTCTTTATTACAGACTATCACAATAATAAGTCTATCTAATAACCATTATATAGTTTCAGAATTTTTTCTTTTAATAAGAACTTTTGAGATCTACTCTTAACAACTTTCAAATACACAGTACAGAATTAGTAACTGCAGTCACCATGTTGTACATTACATCAGAATGACTTATTTTTTAAAAGCTTCTATTTATTTATATCTTCATGACTTATTTATTTTTAAAAAATGGAAGTTTGTGCCTTTTGACACCCATTTGGCCTACCTCTTCAATCCCAGTCTCTAACAACCAGAGTATGAATCAGCCATGAATATCTGATTTGATGCAGAAGCCAGTTGGGTAGCATTAATGTATCTCTAAGATTTGGAACCCAGATATGCATGCTTATAGCAGCACTCTACTCACAACAGCCAAAAGGTAGAAGCAGCTCAAGCTCAATGATGGATGAATGGATAAATGAAATGTAATATATTCATACCATGAAATATTATTCAGCCTTTAAAAGGAAGGAAGTTATGACACATGTATGACACATGTATTAAGAACATGTATGAATCTTAAGGCTTATGCTAAGTGAAATAGGCCAGTCACAAAAGGACAAATATTGTATTATCCTACTTATATGAGGTACCTAAAATAATCAGATTCATAGAGACAGGATATAGAAGAGTAATCACTAGGTGCTGGAGGAAGGGTGGAATAGGCAGTGAATAGTTAATGGGTACAGAGTTTCAGTTTGGAAAGGTAGAAAATATTCTGGAGATGGATGGTACATTTGCATAACGATGTAATTGCACTTAATGCCACTACATTCTATAGTTAAAAACAATAAATTTTATGTTAGGTAACTTTTACCACAATAAAATATCTTTTGAATGTAATTTTTTTTTAAGATTTTATTATTTTCAGAGAGGAAGGGAGGGAGAAAGAGAGGGAGAGAAACATCAATGTATGGTTGCCTTTCACCTGCCACACCAGCCAGGGCTTAAAATATCTTTTAAAAAGGAAAAAGACTGCCCTGGCTGGTGGCACAATGGATAAGGCATTAGCCTGCAAACCCAGAGGTTGCTGGTTCAATTCTCAGCCAGGGTAACATAATCACGTTGCAAGCCAGGTCTCCAGCCAGATCTGTAGCTGGAGGCAGGTGAAAGGCAACCATACATTGATGTTTCTCTCCCTCTCTGCCTCTCTCCCCTCCCCTCTCTATGAAAAATAATAAAAATATTTTTTTAAAAAAAGGAAAAAGAGGGGGAGATGGGAAAGGTGTGGAAGGGGAGAGCAGGGTGGGGAGGAGATGGGATGAATGTAATACAACAACACTACAATAAAATTTTTAAAAAATAGAAAAAGACTGGGGACCCAATCATTATGAATAATATTAAAAAAAAAAGTTGAAAAAAGTTAGCAACTTAAGAAGGTTACAACTCAAAGCAGAGCAAAGAATTAGGTGAGATTATAATTTAGATTCAAGAAAACCAACCTCATGTGAAGGGTATGAACTTCGAGTTCCCTCTTGTCATGGCAGCTATAAGAGGGCTCACAATTCTCAATTTTCATGGCAGAAGACACACTTGGACCTAGTATGTGTGCTGAGCAAAGACTGTGGCCTATAAGCAACCTCAGTCCCCAGTAATTTACAAACATGCAAGTATTTGTGAAGGTTTTTCTTGTTAGGTCAAGTATTTGAACCACTTAAAAAGAAAATAAATGTATTAAGTTTATAAATACAGCTTTTAAAATTTAAGGGAATTTAATAGGGTTGTAAATGGTACCAGCTGAGATGTGAACTTAAATCTATTCAACTTGAATTAATCCATTTTATTTATAAATAATATATAGGCTAAACACAAAAGCCTAAGGAAGGTAGATTTTTGAGTTGGTAATTTTTAAAACCAAAGTAGCCTGCTTTGTTTTTTCTTTGCATCAAAGTTACCCTCAGACATTATTTTTAAAAACTCATGTTGACAGCTCCAATCCTAGTCCTTTCTACTCCACAGCATAGTTGTTGATTTATTTGTGGATTTCTTCCACTAGAACAAAGCTCCTTGAGGCCATAATCACATTTGTATTATAAGCACATAGTACAGCTCCAGACACACAAAAGACATTCAACAGATGATTAAGAGAAATGGCTTAAAGAGAAAAGAAATTCTTGGATCTGTCCCAGAGCTATGCTTGTGAATTTGTACACATACATTTCTCCCAGATACCTGTGACATCTGCTTTGATATCTGTGTGAACATTTGCTAGATGAAGGCATCTACTTATTTTAATGGATTGTCCTAAATACATTTATAATTAATAATATTTGAACAAAGAAGTTATAAGGCCTATTTTTCATTGTATTGTTCTTGTAGTAACCTTATATGATGGTGTCTACACAAAGGGTGCCCAATCCCTACTTGCCCCATAGCCTCCAGAAAGTCAAAGTTACTATTAGAAGACATCCTTCTGTGAATGACCGGTGTCACTTAGGCAACCATCCATGCTCTGCCTGGTCTACAGTCACATCTCTGAAGTCCAAAGGCCCTGCATTTGGATAAAAGCAGCAAGATTTCAAGCTTGGTAGAAAATAGAGGTTGGAAATTGGTAGGGGGGTGCTGCCCTTTCCCTGAGACAGGAGCTGAGTCTTCACACTTGGCTTCTTTTGGCACCTTTCCCCTTGTGGTGGGACAGATCTGAAGTGCAGAAAGGGATGGCTGTGAGCCCTTGGCTTTCATGCTGATAGTGATTAGTTTTTTTCAGCAATTATGCCCTTCGATCCAGGGTGTGATGGCTGGCACCCCTGGTAATGAGATGATTTCCAGACCTCGTGTGTTTAAGGCTCTGCTGTCTTCCTTTTGGCCTCTGCTTACTATTCTCTTTGGCAGCTTTAGAGTTTACTGACATTACTATCAATGTGACATGTTCCTCTTGGCTAACACAAAAACTCAGGCAAGACAAGCCAGTCTGCTGCCATCAGAGAGGACCCCTGGAGCTTCAGGAGAGACACATGAAGCGGGATGTAGCCACCACAGCTGACTTGCCCCCAGGGAATGGAACCATGGGCCCACTCACCTGGCCTTTCAAGAATGACCCATGCCTGAGTCTTGTTAGCAACTGGAAATTTCAACTCAACACTGAAGTAAGATAGGAGTTTTTTCTTACATAGAAGTAGCATTGTTTGTGAGGTTATCATACCAGCTAGATAAATGATTCACTCAATAACCTATCAAAAAATTATTGCGGAACCACTATCTGGCAACACCAGACAAACCACTACCTGGCAATACCAGACTAACACTAGATGTGATAATGGTGAGCAAAGAAAATGCAATCCCTTTTCTCACAGAGCTTATGGGCTGATGAGAGAGAAACATCAACCCAACAGCCACTAAAATAAATGTGTGATTGTGAATTGCGATAGGTGATGGACAGGAAGCTGTAAGAGTATAAAATAGGACTTGAGGTTGGAGAGGAATTCCTATGGAAATGACATTTTAACTAGGATCTGAAAGGATGAACAGGAGATAGCTAGACTAAAGATGGGGTGTAGGGGGATGAAGAACAGAGGAAGAACCTTTGGGCAGGAGGGCAGGCATGTATAAAGCCAAGGAGCAGCAAGAAACCTGTGAGAAGACCATTGAGGTCCGAGTGCCCAGAACTTGGGGTTTGTGCTGGATGAAGATACAGAGTGGGCAGGGACTAGATGATGTAGAACCAGGGACCATGGTAAGTACTGTATATGTATTCTTAGGGTAATGAAAGGCCAGTAAGGCAGAGACATGTGTATTACAAAATATCATTCTGGAAGCAGTGGAATGGAGTGAATCTGAGCAAGGGTCACAATGATCAGTGAGAATAAATAAGGGTAATGGTAATATAGATGATGTGGGAGACAGGATTTCCTTTCCTTCATTCTTCTCAAAACTTAACCCATCTTACTGCTCCAAAAGACAGAAATGGCTTCTTTTTCATAGAAGACCTTTATCTTTATATGTTTTCTAAGTAAAATTACTTTCTCCTATCTCTACGGGGAAATCCCTCAAAGAAACAGAATGAAAAGTTTTAGGAAAGCCATGGTCCAGTTCTGAAGAAGCAAAGGAGCTCCTCACAAATGTGGTAGACACTCCTGTGCCACTCCCGACACCTTCATCCAGACCCATTAGAACCCCAAAGTGATCAGATTTCCATCAATCCCAAAGCCAGCCAAGCAAGTTCACGTTTATAGGACTCCCTCCCAGCAACAGTTCAGAAAACAATAAAAACTGATGCAAGCGCTGCTGTGGTACAGAAGCCTGTTATGGAAACAAGGGGGTCAAGTGCCCATTATCCAGGTAAGGAGGCTATCCCTGGGAGAGTAGAAGTGCCTGTTGATATGCCAAGTGGAGAGGGGCTGGAAATCACAGCAGCCTCCTGGGAAAGAAGGCCTCAGCCAGGCAGTTCTAACACAACTGGACAATGCCACTGAGCTGGCATGGCCAAGCCAGGAGCAAGGGAAGGATGGACTAGGGGAGAAAGGGCCTCCCTTCCTCCAAAATCAATGTCCCTGTTAACTTGGGCAGAAGAAAATCTGACAGCTCTGGAAACCTGCCCATCTGATGAGAAGGAGGAAGCTGAGACGCAGTTGGAGCCCTAGAAAGCCCGGAAATGCAGGCATGATCGGCTGCCCATTGGAGACCTGGTGGCAAGCCACTCTGCTCTGTGTTTACCAAAGCCCAAGAGCACAGGTGCTGCTGCCAGTTCCCAACACCACCTCCCCAGCTGCTTCATCACATGCCTGCCTGCCAGCCATCCCAGCTGGATCTGGTTTAGAAAAAATCCAAACAACAAACAGCAGTCAGCTTCTGAACCCATGCTCCCTGAGGTCTGTGCAGTTTGCGGCCATTCTGTTTGTTATCTGGGATGTAACTGAGAGGCAAGTGTAATAACTGAAATCTAAAGAGAAACAGAAGTCTTGCCAAGAAAATTCTGGGGGAAAGCTACCCTTTTGTTGATAAAGCGATATTATCTGACTGGCCTGGGATATTTATTCAAGGCAACTGTGTGAAGAAAGTAGTGTGAATCCACAATCTACATTTTCAAAATCTAAAGAGCTCTGAAAACCAAAAGTTTTATCATAAGCTTTTAGCATATTCACTTGGCAGCAAAACCTGAGCTAAATTGATGTAAGACAATTTGTAGTCTATCTCCTTAGCATGATTAGTCCCATATTTTGCCCCAGGTTTCTAGGAGGGGTGATATAAAATAGAAGAAATAGCTACCATTTTACCTTTCTAAAATTAAAAAATATATATTCTTCATTTCAAAAACACTTTGGTTACACAGGTTTTCTAATAAGGGATTGTACATTTGTATTGTTATGTATTTGAGCAGGCAAACAGGAAGTCCAAGGGCAGATTAAATAGAGTCCTTTCCACTATAAATACAGTATTTCATAGGCATATAGATAATGTTTGGGTTGGTGGAATTACATAAATCCCCTCTTAATCTGAGTCCGTATTTCAATGGAGACAGCATGTGGCAAAGAAAGCATGGGTTTGGGAGTTTAAAAGTGTCTGGCCTTTGGGCAAGACTTTTTCCCTCTCTGGATCTCATTCATAAAATGAAAGACTAGGGGAAGATGATCCCTAAGGATACTTTTTGGTTTTGGATTCCATAATTCTATGAACTACCTACAGGAGGGAAAAGGAGACAGGTGACCAGAAGTTCAGAAAAGTCCTTGTAATGGAAAAAGCAAGAACATAGTCATGTGTTGCTGTCTAATGCCTAAGATGGAAATAACAAGCAGGTCAGCTGAGGTTCAGCAAATCACACCACCATTCATAGACTCTCAGGACTGGGTAATCAATATGCCCAAGACCCTAGATGGAAACAGCCCTGTCAATGAGTGAGACCAAGGAGGATCCCTGTCATACCAGGGGCGTGACATTGCATTCTGCTGAAATCATTTTGGCTCTGTTTAATGCATACCTAGCAGATTTACCAGATTGTGAAAATGAATGTTTTCTATGTGTGTAGCTGATTTTTGCATGCATATGTTCACTCATTTAAGCCTTAGTTACATGCTGCTAGGAGAATGAAAGGCTATAATTTCTTCTTTTTGAAGCAGGAGTGGTAGAAGCAAAATGATTTCTGCTTTACAATTCTGCACCAAAATGGTAAACTACTTTTCTTCTTATTGTCTCATTAAAAGATGGAGCTATACAGCCATATTTCATTTTGGATTTGCAAATGATACTGACCTTAATGGTCTTCAGAATACAAATATCCAGTGGAATGCAAATAACTATATTATTATTATGTGACATAAATAAGCCCTCACCAGCTTGTCATTTTTTCATTTTATATGACAGTGCTTCCTTCAGATGTCAGGGGTCAAGTGAAGGGCAGTAATACTCATACTTATTTAATGCTTTGCACTTCTGGGATGCTTTTATCACCATTAATTATAATTTCTGCTCCATCGCTACTACAGTCCTCAGTGTTCATGACACAATATGCTCAAGTTACTAATAAATAGGATGGGCTTTGCAATCTCTCCAACTCAACTTGGGCTCTGACTTACTGTGTATCTAGCCCTCAGCAAGCCTCTGTGTCCTTATCTGTAAAAGGGGTATAGAGACAGCATATATATGAGGATTAAATCAGAATATGTATTTTAACTACATTACCTAGAGCCTGGCATATTGTAAGTGTTCATATATCTTACCTGTAAACTGATAGCAGTTTCACATTCCTCAAGTCTTTCAGCCTCTGGGAATGTCATCAGACAATACATCACTTAAAGTAGAAAAATTGCCCTGGCTGGTGGATCAGTAGATAAGCTCCAGCCTGCAAACCCAAAGGTTGCTGGTTGGTTCCCAGCTAGGGCATATAATCAGGTTGCAAGCCAGGTCTCCAGCCAGGTCCATAGCTGGAGGCAGGTGAAAAGCAACCATACATTGATGTCTCTCTCTCCCTCTCTGCCTCTCTCCCTTCCCCTGTCTCTAAAAATAATAAATAAAATCTTTAAAAAAAAGAAAAGAAAAAGAAAAATTGTCCCACCTTCTCTCCAGACTTCTTCCCTTCTTTCTTAAACTGCTAGAACCTCTCCATTTCTTACTTTATTTTGCAGAGAAATTTGGGTTTTCTTGCCTCACTTAATCCTTACTGGCCATACCTTGAGGGCTATTTATACACTAGCAAATGGTCCAACCAGTTTCTTTTTTAACCAAAACAGAGATATTTCTTTCTACCCCTAGTCTAACTACATTGATCGTGATTAAATTTATATTTTTAAAAGTTTCCTGAAAAAACAAAATAAAACAAAAACCACATTGACTCAGATAGCAGCATGGTGGTTATCAGACAGCAAGAAGCAGTATTTAGTTTAGGTATAATAGTTTCTGAATTACAGTCAACATGACATAATTATGTTAATCATGATTACCTCAGTATTTACTAAGTACCTAAGTGTTCAAAGCATTGTACTGATTAGTCTTGGCAAGAAAGATAAAAATATGAAATAGCAATTTTCTATTTATAAGTTCTTAAGGAATTCCATACTGCTTCCCATGGTGGCTGCACCAGTCTGCATTCCCACCAACAGTGCAAAAGGGTTTCCCTTTCTCCACATCCTCCCCAGCACTTGTTTATTAATTTATTGATGATAGTCATTCTGACAGGTATTAGGTGATATCTCATTGTGGTTTTAATTTGTGTTTCTCTGATGATTAGTGACATTAAACATCTTTTCATATGTCTTCTTTGGAGAAGTGTTTATTCAGGTCCTTTGCCCATTTTTTAATTGGCATGTTTGGGGTTTTTTGTTTGTTTATTTGTTCATTTATTATTTATTTATTTATTTATTTTTAAAGATTTTATTATTTTTAGAGGAAGGGGAAGGGAAAGAGGCAGAGAGGGAGAGAGACATCAATGTATGGTTGTCTTTCACCTGCCTCCAGCTACAGACTTGGCTGGAGACCTGGCTAACAACCTGGTTATGTGCCCTGGCTGGGAATCGAGCCAGTGACCTTTGGGTTCTCAGGTGCTTGATCCACTGTGCCACCAGCCAGGGCTTGAGGTTTTTTTGTGTTGAGTTTTATAAGTCCTTTGTATTTTGGATTTTTATCAGATTTTTAGACAAAAATGTTCTCCCATTTAATGGGTTATCTTTTAATTTTGTAATGGTTTCCTTTGTTGTACAAAAATTTTTAAATTTGATGTAGTCTCATTTGTTTGTCTGAGGAGATATATTAGAAAAAATATTGCTATGAACAATGTCTAAGATTTTACTGCCTATGTTATCTTTTAGGATTTTTATTGTTTGGGGTCTAACATTTAAGTCTTTAATCCATTTTAAATGTATTCTTGTGTATGTAATAAGGTGATCTAATTTTATCTTTCTTCATGTATCTGTCCAATTTTCCCAACATCATTTATTGAAGAAGCTATCTTCAGCCCATCGTATGTGCTTGCTTCCTCTGTCAAATATTGACTATAAAGGCATTGGTTTATTTCTTGGCCCTCTATTCTGTTCCATTGGTCTGTGTGCCTGTTTTTAAGGTAGTAGCATGCTGTTTTGATTACTATAACTGGATAGTGTAGTTTTATATTAGGTTATATGATTCCTCCTTGTTTTTCTTTCTCAAGATTACTGTGGCTATTGCGACCTTTTGTGAGAAATCACCTCACATCAATCAGAATGACTGTCATCAATAAGTCAACAAACAATATATGCTGGCAAGGATGTGGAAAAAGGGGAACCCTTTTGCACTGTTGGTGGGAATGCAGACAGGTGCAGCCACTGTGGAAGGCAGTATGGGGTTACCTGAAAAAATGAAACATGGATTCATTTTTTCATATTGACATATCAAATAGTTATGACCCACCAGTTCCAAGTCAGGAAATTTATCTGAAAAAACCTGAAATACTAATTTAAATGAAACCCCTATATTCATTGCAGCATTATTTACAATAGCCAAGATTTGGATGCAGCCCAAGGGTCTATCAGTAGATAAGTGGATAAAATAGCTATGATGTACACAATTTACACAATAGAATACTACTCAGCCATAAAGAGAAAATTTTACCCTTGGCAACATCATGGATAGACCTGGAGAACATAAGCCACTAAGAGAAAGACAAATACCATATGATTTCACTCATATATGGAATTTAATGAACAAACTGAATAAACAAGCAAACTAGAGACAGATTAAGAGCTGTGGGGATGGCAGTTGGGAGGTGGAGGAATCAAACAAAAAAAAAAGATTCATGGACATGGACAACAGTGTGGTGATTGCAGGGGAGGGACTGGAGGTGGAAGAGGCTATAAGAGGACAAATGGTAATGGGAAAAATGCAAGTATAGAAAATAAAAAGATATATAAACTAATCCATGATAGTCATTTGATGTTTGACAAGGGCTGACAACAATACATAAAGAAGGGCTTTTCAACAAATAGTGCTAGCCAACTATCTCCACCTGCAGTTTAAATTGGACCTTTTTTTACATCACATTTAAGAATTAACTCAAATAAAGCCCTGGCTGGTGGCACAATGGATAAGGCACCGGCCTGCAAATCCAAAGGTCACTGGTTCAATTCCCAGCCAGGTCAACATAACCAGGTTGCAAGCCAGGTCTCCAACCAGGTCTATAGCTGGAGGCAGGTGAAATGCAACCATACATTGATGTCTCTCTCCCTTCCCCCTCTCTAAAAATAATAAATAAAACCTTAAAAAAAAAAAACTCAAATAAAAGGCTTAAATATAGGAGGTAAAAAGCACAAGATCTCTAAGAAAATTGGAATGAATCTTCATGACCTAGGACTTAGCAATGGTCTCTTCATGACACCAATCAACCATTCAATCAATTAATAAGTAAATAAAATAGCAATTTTATTTTTCTCTTTGTCCAATGTAAGCTATTGCTGTAACTTAGGTAGCAACATAAATAACACTTACCAAGCTCCACCAAGGACCAATAAGATTTGTGATCAGTTCTAATTTGAACTAATTTGTTCACCAAATGAGAACATTTGACATAAAAAATACCAAACTTGGGACAGATATCTGTTTTTCAGGATGCTGGAGCCTTCCTCAAAGTAATACCTTAATGTGATTATGATTATTTAAGATGTTTTTGCTTGAAAATGGCTCTCAATTACTGCATCCTTTTTTATTTTTTTATTTTTTTGGTCATAACCACAATGGAACTGATCTGAAAAGTTTGACAAGGGCCTAATAAAACAGGTCTCAAAGAATATGAATATGTCAATTTTTTTCTAGTGCCTTCTAGTTGGGATTTTATAGGAGTTGGTAGGAGATCTTAATGTATGCTACAGGAGGATTCGATGTTCCTCTCACCCATCAATAATGAGATAATACCTAAGCAAAGATGTATGTGACATCAGAAATATAATGGCCATATCATTATGTCAGTATTTGCTCATTCTTTCTCTGCCAAGTCAGCTTTTAGCCAAATTCTCCTGTTTCAGAACCTTGGATTTATCCCTGGTAACTATTTGCTTCCCAGGGATGATTTTCATAGAGAATATAATGTTTCCTAAAAGGAATAAGATTATATATTTGGAATCCTTAGAAAATAGCTGTTTGCTGTTTAGATTGCAGAATACAAGATCTGTTCCGAAAGTATCGAGCCAATGTCAATATAATTAAAACAGTTGTGTGGCTGATATTTTGATCTCATATAAGTCTTTATCTTTAATATATATGTATTTACGCCTGCATATGTGTGTGAAAAAGAATGAGAGATGAAAATGTAAATAAGCACTGATATAAGAGAGGGAGACCTATAATCCAGTTCCTGCCCTATCCTCTGGTCAGATGTGAAAATTTGTGTGGCAGAGATAGCCAGCTGGTCACCAAAACCCACTTCCACTTTGTCCTGGAGCACAACTGATATTTCCTAGCCTCCTTGCGTTTATGCATTGCCTTGTGATTAAGTTTTGACCCATAGAATGTGGGTGGAGGTGACATATACTACTTCTAGACCTCACCCATAAAAACTTCATTGTCCTCCATATTCTTTCTCCTTGATTGTTAACAGCCAGAGAGAGAACTGGGAAGTTGTGGGGAAAAGATGATAGAGAACTACTGGCAGCTTAGGTCCCTGAAGACAGCATGGAGCAAAACGCACAGCCCTTGACATTCCAGTCCACTACAGATTAGATCCAACACAAAGAAGAAAGGATCTGCTATTGTTTTAAGCGTCTATGATTGTGAGTGTCTCTGTTACAGCAGCTCACCACACTGTAGCTAGAAAGTGAAGTCCCAATCTGACCAGTGTGGCTCGGTTGGGTCTTGTTCTACAAAGCGAAAGTTTGCCCATTCAATTCCTGGTCAGGGCACATACCTGGGTTGTGGGCCAGGTTCCCAGTTGGGGACATGCAAGAGGCAGCCAATCGAAGTTTCTCTTCCTCTCAAAAATAAATACATTAAAAAATTTAAAAGATTTTATTCATTATTTTTAGAGAGAAGGGCAGGGAGGGAGGAAGAAAGGGAGAGAAACATCAACGTATGGTTGCCTTTCACCTGCTTCCAGCTATGGACTTGGCTGGAGACCTGGCCTACAGCCTGGTTATATGCCCTGACTGGGGAATTGAACCAGCAACCTTTGGGCTCACAGGCCTGCACCCATCTGCTGAGGCACCAGCCGGGGCTTAAATCTTTAAAAAATACTAAAAATAAAAAGTGAAGTTCTTTACCCTTTACCCTTTTCAGTTTCTATAGCTATAAAATAGGATTTACTTTTTGCAAAGCTTCACTTAAACTGATTGAGATTGAAATGTGATGCAAGTAAAAATATTTTCCTTATTTCATGTTCTAGTCCAGTTTTCCCATGCATTTTTTACTTAGTTGTAGTAATAAATATAATTTTATATTTAGCTCTTTTTACTTGACATCACAAGCATTTTTCCACATCACCACAGTCTTCATAATTGTAAATGTTAATGACACTTAATATTCCATCAAGCTGATGTACCATATGATCTAAAACAACTGTGAAGATACTGATGTTACACCCTGCTTTGAGAAAACTTATCAAAACAGTTAAATCTGGGGACAAAAGGGTTATATTACTACTAAAGTTAAATGAATTTTTCTTATCCAAAGAATTCTCTACAAGGGACTTTTTCTTTTTTTAATTCTTTTTAAGAGAGGGGAAGGGAGAGAGACATTAATATATGGTTCCCTTTCACCTGCCTTCAGTTATAGACCTGGCTGGAGACCTGGCTTGCAACCTGGTTATGTTGCCCTGGCTGGGAATTGAACCAGCAACCTTTGGGTTCGCAAGCCGGTGCCTTATCCATTATACCACCAGCCAGGGCTGGGACTTTTAAATACTAAGCTCCATTTGTGTTTCTTTGTTATAATTTAAATTACAAAAATGTAATACACCATCATCTACCTATTGTACAAAGCAAAGCATTGTTAAATAATTAGATAATTACTGTTTTAAATCCTTCATACTATGTAGAAAATGCTTGGTAGGTTTTTATGTAAGCAGTTACATTTTTTTTAACATCTATTTTTTAAAGATTTTATTTATTATCTTTAGCAAGAGAGGAAGGAAGGAAGGAAGGAAGGAAGGAAGGAAGGAAGAAAGGAAAAAAGGAAGGAAGGAAGGAAGGGAGAGAAACATCAATGTATGGTTGTCTTTCACCTGCCTCCAGCTGGGGACCTGGCTGGAGACCTGGCTTGCAACCTGGTTATTTCCCCTGACTGGGAATCGAGGCAGTTAAACTTTTAAAAATGTTTTCTGAAGGAATTGATTGGGGATTTGGGGTGGCCTGCGGACACAATACTATTGGTCTATTTATAATGATGAAATATAGGTTCTTGCTATTCTAAAACATGCTATGAAGCCATCTTCAAGGAATGGATAAGATTTTGAATATTGAAGGATGTCTCTATTTAGCTGTATCCCTTAGTAATCAGAAATTATAATGTATTTGTTTTTGCCCAGCTCAAACACAGTGCCTGGCACTTAATTGGTTTAATTCACATTATTCTGTGAATAAATGAATGAACAGATATCATAATTTATCCAAAATTACTCCTGTTATTGAGGAAATATATCTATGATTTTTATTTTCTATGGGAAATCTGTCTTATTTCTCTTGTAAAGGCCATAGCCAAGGAATTTTGGTGTGTTACAAGGCAGCACCAAGACATTGCATGAGTATGGTCAAAAGCCCTTCTTCCTCTTATTTTCACAGCAGAGCCATGTGGTTTGCTGTGATTATACAGGGGAGGACAAAAATAGGTTTACAGTTGTGAGTATGTGAAACACAGAGTTTATTCTTGTATTATTTATTACTTATTGTATTACTACTTTGTATTACAACTGTGAATCTACTTCTGCTCACCCTTGTATTTGCTTTCTTGTTTTTCCTGATATTAATAATTGCTTGGTTTTCTTTATTTTACTTCTTTTATTAACAAATTCATAGTTTATATTGGGATTCACTCTTTGTGTTATAAAGTTCATGGGTTTTAACTATTACATAAAACTATGTACTTCACCATTACCATTACAGTATCATACAAAATAGTTTTCTTACCCTAAAAATCTCCTTTGCTCCATCTATTCACCCTAACCCAGTGAACTCCAATGGAACCACTGATCTTTTTACTTCTCTATAGTTCTGTCATTTCTAAAATGTTGTATAGTTGAAATCATTTGTATGTAGCCTTTTCAGACTGGCTTCTTTTACTCAGCAATATATATTGTTCCTTCATGTTTTGTTTTGTTTTGGATTTTTTTTTTTTTTTATGGCTTGATAACTTTTCTTTTTATCACTAAATGATATTCTATCATATGAATGTACCAGTTTGTTTATCCTTTTACCTATTGAATATGCTTTATTTTCTATATATCACTCACTAGTTGAGTCCCAAACTCTCCAATAGAGCTGTAAAGTGTTTTTAAATACATTAAGTAGCCTATAAGTTCTTTTTCTTTTTTTCTAAAGTCACCATCCACACTGTTCCAATCTGCATTGACTACCCATTAAATTGTTAACTTCCCTTTCTGTTATCCTGGGAATTCCTCTGGCCTAATTTCTGAGTTGGATTTTCGTTTTCTTGGATCTCATGTATTTTTTTTTTCTTGGTTTATCCCATCATTGTAATGGAATATACATTCTAATAACTTCCTCAGAAAGGATACATGGGAAATAACTTTTTTAAAAGATTTAGAATGTCTGTAAATATTATTCTACCCTCATAGTTCAGATCTTTCTAGACTTAAATTCCAAGAAAAAAACCAATTGGCTTACTGGTGGATTAGTATAAGAATGCTATTAAGACACTTCTGAATCATTAGCATTATGTTATTTCTTTTATCTGTCTAATTTTTCTTTTCTGCTAGCTTGAAAGCCTTCTGATGAATAGTCCTTCTCACCTAATCTTTTTTTTTTTGTTTTATTTTTTAATTTAATTTAATTTAATTTGTTTATTTTTAATTTTACTGTTATTGTATTACACCCATCCCCTTTTTTCTCCCCTCTGTCCCCTTTCCCATCCACCCACTCCCCCACAAAGTCAATCCCACTTGTTGTCCATGTCCATGGTTCTTTCATACTAGTTCCTTGACCAAACTGTTCCCCTTCTTTGCCTCCTCCTCCTTCCCCCCTGCCCACAGAAGGTCTATTCATTGTATTCATGTATCTGGTTCTGTTTTGCCTTTTTGTTTGTTTTGTTCATTATTGTCCTGTAATGGATGAGATCACATGATATTTGTCTTTCACTGCCTGGCTTATTTCACTAAGCATAACACTTTCCAGTTCCATCCATGTTGTTGCAAAGGGTAGGAGTTCCTTCTTTCTTTCCACTGTGTAGTATTTCATTGTGTAAATATATCAGTTTTTTTATCCTATCATCCACTGATGGGCATTTAGGCTGTTTCCAGCACTTGGCTATTATAAATAGAGCTTCTATGAACATAGGGGTACATAGGTTCTTATGAATTGGTATTTTAGGGTTCTTCGAGTATAGTAACAAGATCACTTTAAAGCATTCATAAATTAAACTTGGTTCTTATCCATTCAGCTGCTCTATATCTTTTGATTGGTGCATTTAATCAGTTTACCTTTGTACCTATGTTTCTGTCTGTCTCTCTGTTTCTTCATCTCTTTCAAGTAGACCCGTTAGCATCTCTTGCGATGCTGGTTTGGTGGAGATGTGTTCTCTTAGACTTCTTTTGTCTGGGAAACTCCTTATTTCATCTTCCCTTTTGAATGACAGCCTTGCTGGGTAGAGTATTCTTGGTTGCAGGCCTTTGTTTTTCATTGCTTGAAATATTTTTTGCCATTTCCTTCTGGCTTGTTGTATTTCTGTTGAGAAATCAGCTGATAACCTTATGGGAGCCCACTTATATGTTATTAGCTGTTTCTCTCTTGCTGCTTTTAGGATTCTCTCCTTGTCTTTGAAATTTGCCATTTTCATGATGATGTGTCTTGGAGTGGGCCTGTTTGGATTCATCTTCCTTGGGACCCTCTATGCTTCCTTGAGTTAGGGAAGTTTTCTGTCATTACTTTTTCAAAGAGGTTTTCTACCCCTTGCTCCTCCTCTTCTACTGATATCCCTATGATACGGATGTTATTACATTTCATATTGTCCTGCAGCTCTCTTAAAACCTCTTCATTCTTTTTCAGTCTATTTTCATTTTGTTGCACTGCCTGGAATTTGTTTTCTACATTGACCTCTAGCTCTCTGATCCGATCCTCTGCTTTCTCTAGCCTGCTTTTGATTCCTTCTACTGTGTTCTTCAATTCAGAAATTGTATTCTTCATTTCCTCCTAGCTTTTACTGATAGTTTCTATGTCCTTTTTAATGCTGGTATAGTTCTCAGTAAGTTCCTTGTAGCTTTCCTAGAGTTCTTTGTAGTTCCCCTGGAGTTGTTTGTAGTTTTCTTTGAACAGGCTGAGCTCATTGAGCTTCTCTATCATCATTATTTTGAATTCCATGTCTGAGAGTGTGCTTGCCTCTGTTTCATTTTGCATTCTTCCTGGGGATTCCCCCTTTCCATTTGCTGAGGGTTTATATCTTTGTCTCCTCATTTTGGGTGACTCTTGTTTGTTTCTGTTTCTTGGATTGGTCTGCTTTGACTTACTGTCTTACTGGTGTGACCTTCTGTGGTGTAGAGATACATTGTTTTTTTTACTTCCTGGATCCGTGCTTGGTGACTGTCAGCTGGTGTCCCAGTCTGGGCCTAGTCAGCCAGTTGGAGACTACCAGAGATCCAATGTCTTTATCTGTCTCCTTCAGTTGTTAATCCAATCAGTCTGTGATCTGAGGTCAAGTTTAGGCACTGCTGGGTGGGACGGATTATTTCCTATGCGTGGGGCTGTGGCTTCCCCTCAGGCTCCCGCCCTTTGGAGAAGAGTGATCTGCTGGCTCTATGGGGGATATGTCAGCACTGGACTCATGGGCTGCTCCCTCAACTGTCCCCCTAAAGCCACCGACCCAAACCCTCCTTAAGTGTCTCTAGTCCACTGGGCCCTCCCTCTGCTGGAGCTCAGGGTAGGTGGGTGCCTTTGTATTTTCATGTGTGGTCCCTCTAAGAGCTCGGTCTTTCTGTCAAGCTGGCTAAACCTGGCAGCTTTTTGCTTTTCACAGCTGTGTGTTGTTTTACTCTCAGTTGTGTTGCTATAGGCTGGGAAGCCCAGTTCAGGGTGTAGATCCCACCCTTCTCAGGTGGAACCCCCAGCTGCCGAGATGTTTTTCCATCCCTTCAGCTGCCGCTCGTGGGAGCCCCGCCAGCCCTCTCCCATCTCCACACTTCCTACCGGTCACGTTGTGATGAATCGGCTCTTCTGTTACGTCCATGGTAATAAGGATTCTCTCCAATTGGTGTCCTGTTGGTTATTCTAAATGATCTCTCCCCAATTAAGTTGTAATTCCAGTTTGGTGTTGGGAGGAGATTGGTGTAACTCCACTTACTCCTCCGCCATCTTGGTTCTCTCTCTCCCACCTAATCTTTTTTGTAAAATAGTTTGAATTGGCCACACTTCATTAATTGAGCATTAGAAATAATCTCTGTGTAGAAATCTATATTAGAGCATAAGAATGGTTATGTTCACTTATTAATATTACCCTCTCCACTTTTAGATTGAGGCAAGTACAGAATAGTTAAAAACTATTTCTGGCAAATAAAATAGTTAATAGTTGGAAAGGTACATTTTAGTGAAGATTATTTATAAAGACCCTTCTTGCTGCCAAGATCATAAACTCTAATTAATGAGCATCACCCAGCTTCCTCTTTCTCTTTTATAACTTGCTTTCATCTTCTGTCATTTATTACATACTCACATGAATTTGTGTGCCTTACTCTCTTGCTTTTTCTTTTCCTCTTTATCCAAGTCTGCATGGGTTTGCACACAAAATTGGCTTCCCTTCTATCTGTTTTGTCTCTGTACTCCATCAAAAATATTTTCTGCATCTCCAATTTCATCAAGATATGCCTGACTGAGAATGTCAAAACCACTCAGCTGAAGTGTTTAATCCAAAGTTGGCTGTGCCAATGATGATCAGCTGAGGAAACAACCTCAAATTTTTTCTTAATTATTTGTTAGGACATAAGTCTTCATTTTATGAAATAGATTCAAATCCTGATTTTCCTCCCCTGCCCTTTATTTTGCAGAGACTCCCACTGATTTCCAATAGAGCTCTCTGCACCCAAGGAAAAGACACATGGAGGGAAAAAGATAGCTGGCAATGTATTGGAACACTGCCTTTACTAAAGGTTTTCCATAAGCAGAGAGGAATTTCATGATTTATTGGACAGTCAGATTCTGGCCATGTTTATGTAATTATAAACTGGTGTTTGAGAATTGAGCTCATCACCAGCAACAAGCCTGGGAGAAGCCTAGGCAGCTCAAGTTGTAGGTGGGGATAGGAGACTGCAGTTCTAGTCCCTGCTTAGCAATCTGATGACTGTATCTTATCAGGAAAGTCTGTTAACCTCTCCAGTCTTCATACCAGTCATCTGTAAAATGGGGAGAAAACCATTGACCTCCCAAGGTTGCTGCCAGGATAAAAATAAGTGTATGTGTGAAAACACTTTATAAATGATAAGTTATCATATAAATGTTATTTATTACTACCCAACTTTAGAAATAACCAAGACCAAAATGGTACATTTTTATTCCAAGGGTTTTGCTGGTTTCTTTTTGGTTTGGAGTCTTTATGTTTTGTTGTTTAAAGTATTTTATACTATAAAAATTAGGAAAGATTATGAGTGTAATTAGCAAGGAAGGAAGCTTATGTTTCTCTGGGATGAGAATACCCATGATTTGTTGGCCCAAGACAATACATTCATAATTTTGTTTCATGAAGTTCACCCACGTGTTGAGAGCATATCATGCTCAAAGAGCACAAAGAGTGAATATTTGAGAATGATGGTGATGAAAAGCAAATGTCAGGAAATGGTCAGGCACAAGCAACTATTCCTGTATTGGCTGCTTCAGAGGCACTGGTAGAACCAGAACAAATACCGCAAAATAGGGAATTTCCTCCCGTCCATTTATGCCTGTTTGCCAGTCCCCTTTCTGCACACAATCTGTATGAGACTCAGGATCTACAATCCTCTTCCAAGAAATATCTGGTGAGGAAGACTGTAGAACTGCATGTCACTAGTGTATCATGCCTCATTTAATGGGGTGTGGCTCCTCCTTTCTGAAAGGGAGAAGTCTGAATGAATCTTCATGGACTGAAGACATTTCTTAAGTTTTCAGTTTGGAAAAAAGCTACTGTGATGATCTGCTTTATGTGTCACCTTGGTTGAGCTATAGTACCCAGGTATTTGACCAAATACTAACCTAGAGGTTGCTGGGAAGATATTTTGTAGCTGTGGTTACAAAATGTAAATGTCGACATAAAGTTACCTTTATGTAAATTACATTACTTTGGATAAAGTAGGTGGGCCCTATCTCATCAGTTGCAGACTTGAAGAGCAAACACTGACATTAGAAATGTTGCCTCTCATATGAAAGAATGCTCAACATCGCTAGTCATCAGAGAGATGCAAATTAAAACTGCATTAAGATACCACCTCACACCTGTCAGAATGGCAATCATCAGCAAATCAACAAACAACAAGTGTTGGCGAGGATGCGGGGCAAAGGGAACCCTCATACACTGTTGGTGGGAATGCAGGCTGGTGCAGCCACTGTGGAAAACAG
>PVIW01013306.1:0-27955 GCA_004026585.1 Noctilio leporinus
GGGGAAAGAGGTTGGGGGGAGGGGGGAGGCAGAGGCAAAGAAGGGGAGCAGCTTAGACAAGAACCTAGTATAAAGGAACCATGGACATGGACAACAGGTGGGATTGACTTTGGGGGGAAAGGGTGGGTGGGGAGGGGGACAGAGGGGAGCAAAAAAGGGATGGATGTAATACAACAACAATAAAATTAAAAGAAAAAAAGAAAAAATAATAAAATAAAATAAAATAAAATAAAATAAAGCATTATAAGCAAAACTGATATTGTGGTTAATAAGAGTATCAAAAATATTGATGACTTTAAAGGCTGATGTCCAGAGTGGGATCTATCTATGTGATACTTATGTCTGAAATTTTGCTTTTGTTAAGAACATCTTTTTCAAGTCATTAAATACTTTATTACTTCATTTTTTAATGACTGACTAACATTCCACTAAAATCATAACTATCTTAACCAATCCCTTATAATGAACATTTAAACTTGTCCTGTTATATCTTTAGAATAAATTCTTACAAATAGAATTTGAATATAAGGTAGTTTTTAAGCTTTTTATATGTCACCAACTGCCTCCTTTATATAAGGTTATGTAGATGTTTTTAAAGGTTGTACAGATTTATAAACCAACCCTACAAACTATGAAGCTATCATTTCCCTTGAATACAAACCAACTCTTAACAATTATCCTGTTTTTCTAATTCTTACCAGCTTGACAAATAATAATTGTTATCTTACTGTATTTCACAACTTTGATTAAAAGACTGATAACTTTTTATGTTCACTAGTCACTTGCATTCCTTCTTTGCTAATTCCTTGCCCATAACCTTTGCTAATCTTTTTACCCAAATCAAACTGATTTGTAAGAGCCCGTACATATGAAAATTTTCACATTCTGCCTGACTGGTATGGCTCAGTTGGTTGGGCAATGCCCTGCAAAGCTAAAGATCAGTGGTTTGTTTCCTGGCTGGGCACATGCCTGGCTTGCGGGTTCAGTACAAGAGGCAACTGATTGATGTTTCTCCTCATCTGTTTTTTGCTCCCTTCCCCACTCTCTAAAAATAAGTAAGTAAAATCTCTAAAATTTTTTTCACATTCTATCATACTTACAATCCAACCAAAATGCTAATACAAATGAGAAAAAAGATGGAAGTATAAAGAAGATACATTGTTTGAGTTATTCAGAAGTAATAATACAATTGGGCAGATATAAATCAACAATAATACACTTTCTTGAGGAAAATAATACTTGCCAGAAGAGTTGTTCTGTCCTTAATTCCCTCCCTTCCCCTCTCTCTAAAAGTAATGAATAAAATATTTTTAAAAATTACCCCTAAACTATACAGCCATCACTCAAAACTGGTAGGAATCAAGATGAATGGAGGTCCTGCAACTATGGAATTAAAGAAGTAACCACATCCATCAAGATGGCTAGGAGGGATGGAGACACAGAGATGTGTAACAAGGTGGTCTCACACTCAAATTGGCACGTAAAAATCAGGAGGGATATCTCTAGAATGAAGGGCCCAGCCCCACACCAGGCCTCCAGTCAAGGGTTCCAGTGATGGAAAGATAAGTCCCTGTGGATTCTGGCTATAAAAACCAATGGAGGTTGAGTTGGTAGTACAAACTGGTAGATTCCCAGGCAGTTCCTCTTAAAGGGCCCATATACAGACTTAGTATCATTCTCACTGAACTCCAGCACTGGGAAGCAGCTTGAAAAGCACCAGTGGCATATGGAAAAAAATGAAGTGTCTGGCATTAGGACAGGAGCTGGGGACAGCTTTCAGACAGAAATGCTGGCAAAAGCCATTGCTCGTCTTCTGAGCCCTTCCACACTGAGCCACAGAGCCCACAGTCACCAAATCTGAGACTCCAACAACCTGACTCACACTGTTTACCCTGCCCTGATGATTCCGAGATGCCACCCCACCCAACTTATGGTCCCACCAAGTGGTGAACAGAAGTTTTTCCATGACTGATTTGTCTTGTCTCATGCTTCTGAGCTCCCTAAATCCTCTTAAACAAGCAACAGGTGGCCTCAATGAACTCCTGTACCTTATTAAGTGGCCTCCAGCCTGGCACTAGCAGCAAGTGCCAGCAAGTTGATTCACAACTTGGCTTTGCTAAGGCACCTCCAAGCCCAGCACAAGAAACAGCCAGCTAGAGATGACATTACAGCTTATGTTTAATGGCCCCAGACAGAACACAAGTGGTCACCAGAGCCCTGCTGAATGAAGCAAGCTCTGCTCTGTGGACTGGGCCCCTTCATGGATAATCTTCCATGGAAAGTGGATGTTGGTAGTCAGTGGTCACAGCCAGTCCTTGCAGCAGCCCACTAACCTGCCAACAGCAATCAAGGCTCAACTATAAGAGGAGGGTATACACAGCCCACAGGGAGGATATACCTCCAAGTACCCAGCTTGGATCATAAGGGATGCTGTGCTACTGGAACCCACATTTGGACACACTACCAAGACAGAGAGTCATAGCAACTCTATCTAAGACACAGAAACACAGAGAGGCTGCCAAAAAGAGATAAAGAAAAATGGCCCAAATTAAAGAATAGACCAAAACTCCAGAAGAAAAGAACTAAATAAAATGGAGATAAGCAATCTTTCAGATGCAGAATTCAAAACACTGGTTATAAGATGCTCAAGGGACTTTAGCAAATACCTCAACAGCATAAAAAAGATCAAGGCAGAATTGAAGGCTACACTAATTGAAATAAGAACAATTTACAGGAAAAAAACAGTAGAACAGATGAAGTGAGAAGCAAATCAATGATTTGGTACATAAGGAAGAAAAAAACCACCAAAACAAGAAGAAAAAAGAATTCAGAAACACAAAAACAGTATAAGGAGCCTCCAGGACAACTTCAAGTGTACCAACATTTACATCATAGGGGTGCCAGAAGGAGAAGAGAAAAAACATATTGGAAATCTATTTGAAAAAATAATGAAAGAAAACTTTCGTAATTTGGCGAAGGAAATAGACATGCAAGTACAGGAAGCAGAAACAATCCCAAGTAAGATGTATGCAAAGAGGCCCACACCAAGACATATCATAATCAACATGCAAAGGTTAAAGATAAAGAGAAAATGTTAAAAAAGCAGAAAGGGAAAAGCAGTTCATTACCTACATGGGAATTCCCATAAGACTGTCAGCTGATTTCTCAAAAAAAACTTTGCAGGCTAAAAGAGATTATTGGCAAGAAATATTCAAAGTGATGTTTGACCTGCAACCAAGGCTGTTCTATCCAACAAAGCTATCATTTCAAATCGAAGGACAAATCAAGAGTTTCCAACCCAAGGAAAAGCTAAAAAAGTCAATCATCATCAAGCCATTATATGAAATGTTAAAGGGACTTAAGAAAAAGAAGACAATCAAAACTGAACAAAATGGCAATGAATACATATCTATCAACAACTGAGTCTCAAACACAAACTAAGCAAAACAGCAGAACAGAAACGGAATCAGATACAGAGAACAGTTTGATGGCTATACATGGGAGTAAGGGTTGGGGGAATAGATGAAAAGGTGAAGGAGTAAGCACAGATTTGTCACTACAGAATAGTCATGGGGTTGTAAAGTACAGTATGGGAAATGAAGTTGCCAAAGAACTTATATGCATGACCCATGGACATGAACAAAGGTATGGGTATAGCCTAAAGGATTGGAGGTTGCAGATAGGAGGGGGACAAAGGCAAAAAAAATGGGACAAGTGTAACAGCATAATCAATAAAGTAAAAATTTTTTAAAGATTTTATTTATTATTTTTCAGAAAGAGGGGAAGGGAGAGAGGAAGAGAAGAAGAGAAACAACAATGTATGGTTGCCTTTCACCTACCTCCAGCTAGGGACCTGGCTGGAGACGGGGCTTACAACCTAGTTATGTTGCTCTGGCTGGGAATCAAACCAGCGACCTCTGGATTCACAAGCTGGCACCTTATCCACTGTGCCACCAGCCAGGGCTCAATAAAGTATAATTAAAAATATGTAAATATCATTCTCATCACTTTTACCATATATGTGGGATTCTTAGTCACTAGCGAATCTAAAAGAGACTATGATTTTTTTAAACGTTTTTTATCTTTGCACAACATAGGAAGCCTGCCACAGTGATGGGACAGTTTCCAAGTTATCCTGCTAGCAATTTCTTTAGAAATCTTTTAGTCCATTGCGGCAGCATGCAGTAGGACAATGTTCATTTGGGTAAGTCCTTTCTCAGTATTTGACACAAAGGAGACAAAAGATAATTGGTGACAGCTTTTGCACAGGAAGCAGGGAAGTAGTCTACCAATGTCAACCTCTCCCTCCCAGATTACCTCCACCAACTTCCTCTTACACTGCTGCCAACTGACTTATGAGAACAGACAAGCTATACTGATGAGACAGAAGATCAGGGTAAAATTTTCATTATGCCAGAACTCCCTTGTCCTCTAGCCCCAGCAGCCCTGCTGCTGTCTGTTGTAAATGCCACAAACTACAATGTGTAAATTAGAAGTGAATTATACTGTTAGGTTCTTATAATTTTGTATATTTTGCAAATGATTCATTTAGTTGTTTCCAAGACCATTGTTTTATATTTTATTAGTATTTGTTTTATAAACATGTCAAACAATAAAGCAATTTTGAAGCTGAGGCATGAGATAGAAAAGAAAGATTCTAGACATAATCCTAAGAGAATTTTGAAGAAGTATAATCTTTCTGAGTCATTTCACTAACTCATGCAAGAAATACAGATAAAGTCCATCTTTACAATGAAAACTGCTTATCGGTGGTTTTTACATGGGCTGATAACCCAAATTGTACCATTCAACTTTGTGTCTTATGTAATAATCTACAAAGGCAGTAAACAGCTCCAGCAAAAGGGAGAAAGCACTTGCATTTTGTCAAACACCATAGGCATTTGAGAAAGGTGCTAATTCCTTCAAACAGATTTTAGAACCTCAAAACAAAGCAAAAAGGCTCAGGAAGCAAGCTATTTCAGGGCACAACTTAGTACCCAAAAAAAGAAAAGTCACACAGTTGGTTAGAACCTAATAATACCAACAGATAAAATTAACATTAAGTAAAATGCTGGGACAAGATGCAATCTCAGAAACAGAAAAGGTTCCACCTTAAAACAAAATATCAAGTAAATGCATTGATAACATGTCATATGATGCTGAGAGGTTTGTATAATTAGCTGAGAAATAACAGCCTCTCTATACAAGTTGATGAGACAACAGATTCCACCTATGTCATATCAAATTGCTAAATAATAGTGAAATTCAAGAAAGCTTTTCTGCTGCCCTAAACAAGCAAAGGTCAAATATATTTAATGTTTCATCTTCTCATCTGGGAACAAAAGATCTACCTTGAAAAAACTGTGTTGGCATTTGTACTGATAGTGTACGATCAAGGGTTAACCCTTTCAGAGGTTTTGCAGCTCATTAAAAAAAGATATGCTGCTCTTCACAGAGAGTTGCTCAAGTGAAAACATTCTTGGAGATGAAATGAAACAAACACTTCTGAATGATGCTACAAAAATGGCTTTCTTAAACTAAGATTAGTGCACTCAAGAATGTTTTTAAAACTACATGAAAATGGAGACAAAGAGCACAAAAGCCTCCTTACAAATAGAAATCCAATAGCTTAGCAATGAATTCTCAACAAGGTGTTAGAGCGAAGTTGCAACCAAGAAATAGTAGGCCACTGAGAAAAAGACAAATACCATATGATTTCACTTGTACGTGAAATCTAACAAACTGATCTAATAAGGAAAATAGGGACAGACTCACAGATGGAGCTCAGAATGACAGCTGGGGGTGGGAGAGGTTAGGAGGTAGAGGTATTGAGCAAAAAGGAAAAGACTCACGAACATGGAGCAGTGTGGTGATTGCTGGGGAGAGGGGGCGTATAAGGGAACTAAAGGGTAATGGAAAAAATACAATAAAGAGTAAATCAAAAAAGAAAAAAGAGAAAGTTTGTTGAGTGAAAATGGAACATTAGGAAACAAACTTAACTCAACTCTAGGTCATAATGTAAGTACGAGGTTCCTGACATGTTAAAACTCATCACTACCCTGGCTCATGGGGCTCCGTGGATAGGCGCTGGCCTGCGAACCCAAATGTCACTAGTTTGATTCCCCAGTCAGGGCACATAACCAGGTCCGTAGCTGGAGGCAGGTGAAAGGCAACCATACATTGATGTTTTTCTCCCTTTCTTACTCCCTCCCTGGCCCTCTCTCTAAAAAATAATGAATAAAATCTTAAAAAAATAAAATAAAACTCACCATTACCCATAACTTCACTAACGAACTTTGGTAATCTAGATTCAGATCAAGACTTGTCTATAAGTTTCTATGACTAATTATAATATATATACTTTCTATATCTCAATTAATTTCTCTTAAAAATTTCCATTAAAATAAAAATAGTCCTGGCTGGGAGCACAGTGGGTAAGGCGCTGGCCTGTGAACCCAAAGGTCTCAGGTTCAATTCCCCAGACAAGGCACATAACCAGGTTGCAAGCCAGGTCTCCAGTCTGCTCTGTGGCTGGAGGCAGGTGAAAGGCAACCATACATTAATGTCTCTCTCCCTCTCTGTCTCTCTCCTTTCCCCTCTCTCTGGAAATAATAAAATAAAATTAAAAATGGAAAAAAATTAAAAAATAAATAAAATAAAATAAAATTTGTGGTATTCCATACCTCTTTTAAAAAAAAAAAATGAAAATAGAAAACTAAAAGAGCGGCAATGAAAACTATGCGGGGAAAAAAAAAGTAAAAACAGTTATAGTAATTTAGCAATATGTTGGAAACAAATGTGATACCAGCCAAAAGAAAAATAAGATATTACATAATGCCATTTTTATTATAAGGATAAAAGGCATTTTAGTTAATGGAAGAGATACATGAATTCTACTATTCATTATTATGTCTTTTTCAGCAACTTGGAGTCCCTCACAGTCTTTCAGTTACACTGTTAAGAACTTTCAGATTATCAGCAACAAATATTTACTACAAATAAAGGGATACAGGTTTAGAAAAGCATAATGTTGACTTCTTACCAGTCGAATGAGCTGTCTGTCCAACCACCTAAGCACATCTGGCCCTTCCTCTGTTTCTGCTCTATATATAGCCAGCCTAGCCATGAGAATGGCAGCTGCCTCCTGGTCAAAAGATGCGGCAATGTTTTGTATCTGAGTTTGAGCATCTGCCCAGCTGAAGAAGAAAGCGAAGAAATGCTGCTAAATTACTATTCGCAATATCCTAGTTGGGTCTTTCACACATGTTGAAATTAAAAGGCACAGAAATTTACTCCAGTATTTCAAAATTCCAATATTACCTAGAAAAACTGGCATTAAAGTTTCAGTACAACATTCATTGTTTTTCAAAAAATGTATCCAAGTCTAATGAACTCTTCTTAAATTACTGTAAAGGCATATCTCCAAAAACAGTTCTTAAAACATTAAGATTTTCACAAGTTAAAAAAATAGCAGGGTTTGCACAGGTGCATATGCACAATGATACACAGTCTCTTATCTCAGACTTAAATTTTCTTTAATTCTGTAAAAGCAGAAATAAAGAAATACAAAAATAAAAGTTTTATCCCAATCTAAGTAACCCTCATTTACTAAACTGGAAGATGAATAAATTATCAAAAATTTTTCTCATTGGTCCCTTTTTATTTACTGGGGAAACAGTGCTTAATAAAATTATATAGAGTTCAGGTGTACAATTCTATCATACAGCTTCTGTATATTGTGTTGCGTGTCCATAACCCCAAGTCAGGTCTCTTTCCATCACCCTTAATCCAACCTTTATTTTACCCTCTTCTACTTCCTTCCACCCCATTTCCCTCTGAGTGACTTTTCCCTTTGTAGTTCTGACCAGTGCTAGTCAAAGTGTGGCATTTGAACCCAGTGCCAGTTCACAATGAGACAAGAAACTAATAGTAAATGTTTATAAACTTTTGAGTTATTTATCAAAATAATTTTATGTCTGATGCATTTAATAAAAAATAGGGACTTGTAATATGAATTATTCTTAAAATTTCATTTCTCAATTTTATTGTGTTTAATAACAGTATTAGTCTCCAAAGGGCTGAGTCAGGGCCCTTCACCACAGATATTTTGAGGACTGGTCCATCCCACATCATTGTACAGCAGACCAAGTATGATAAAGTCTTTTCCATTCTACACCCTCTCCCAAAGTACTCAATCTATAAAGCAGATGCCAAATAAAGGCTTCATAAATCAATTAAATGACTTTATTATTAATTGACAAGTAATGCTATCAATTATTGTATTGTCATTATATATATGTATATAATGCATCATCTATATTATTATTGCCTAATACAAGCAATAATATTAGCTCCACTCCTCCTTTCAGGAGCATTAAGGTAAATAAAAGAATATTTTGTAGAATGTGTCTTAGGAATAGATTTTTTAATTATTTTATAGTTCTTAATGAATACTTAGCAAATAAGCAGTGCTAGAAAGAAAATGCTATTAGTAATAAATATGCATTCTCTAGTCATTCAACATAGAAACCCAGTTTGGGAGCACAACTCAGAATAGTTTTGATATGTAAATTAAATCTCTAACAAATACAACTCACTTCCTCGCAATGGTAGTCACTCGGATGCGTCTCTGCCCACTTGAATGCTGATACTGAGTCACAAACTGAATTGCACCGCGCCCTCCTTGAGGAATTGGAGCATTGTGCTGTGCAGAAAAGTAAGAGTAAAAACTAAGCAAAATCTATTAGGTTGTTGTCATACAATCACACTGACTGCATATCCTAGCACTAATAAAATTCATTCTAATATCAATTAGAATGATGTTTTTCACAGTACATACAGAGCAACTGTAATATGCCACATTAAACAAATGGATATGGAAAAGGAGGAAAATGATGAAGTATAAAAGGAATGAGTCCAACTAGGAAATCACTTTCATGTAATGCATAATTCAGAAGGACATGAAGGAACAAAATGAAGGGAGGAGTGTAAAGAAATCAATAGACAAGGAAAGTTGTAAGGCAATTTTGCCTAATAGTTTAAAAAGAGAATCTAAGTCCTATTTCCCCTATATAAAATGAAAACAGAACATTTAGGAAAATGAACAGAGGACCAGCAGAAAACTATTAAGAAGAAGGTAATGGTTATAGTAATAATTCTTAGATAGAAATAGCAAGTGACCTATAGGAAAACTTTCTTCATGCCTTCTGACAACTGACAATTGATTTTCTTGCTTTAGTTTTGTTTGTTTTGGTCAGTAACAGCTATTTTACACAAATTTTAGCTATTAGAAAAAAAATTTCTGCACCTGTCTTAGGAAGGCTGCTTATTAATTAATAGTCTGTAGTTCACCTTACACTTAATAACTACTGGTATATAAGTCAGTAATTTATACATTAAATCATTCTTTAATATGATAATTTCCTTCTCTAGTGAAAAAAAATCTTTTCAAATATTGGAATCTTCACCTTTCCATTTTTTTCTATGGATTTTGACACTTCTTTGTGCTTGCTTTGGCAGCACATACACTAAAACTGGAATGACACAAAGAAGATGGGCATGGATGCTGTGAGGGGAAGACACGCAAATTTGTGAAGCATTCCATATTTTTTAAACAAGAGAAAAAAACTTTGTTGTCAGATTCATATATCATTACCTATGTGTACCTTGTGACAATCAGGCGCTAGACACCAAATTACAAAAATGCATAGCTAAAATAAAACTTATGATTTTACTAATGCTTCAATTTTATATTAAAAAAAAAAAAAAAAAAAACCTGGGACCAAGGTGGGTTGCCCCAGGTTGGGCATATGTAGGTTTCTATAACATCTCTTTCTATTACAGCATGTCCTCTCACCAAGGAGTTTAGCTTTGAAAAATAAAAACTAACAAAAACTCCAAAACTGACTAAGCTTTGGGTCATATTTACTATTGGAAGAAAAAATATACAATATTCATGGCCTAAATTAAGTATTTGTTCAAACATTTCAAAATTCAAATATGAAAAGTCATACCTAAAAACTAACAAAAACTCCAAAACTGACTAAGCTTTGGGTCATATTTACTATTGGGAGAAAAAATACAAAATATTCATGGCCTAAATTAAGTACTTGTTCAAATATACATTTCAAAATTCAAATAAGAAAAGTCATACCTGATTAACAACCTCAAAATATATAGCTAAGGTTGTAGTGGGACTAAGTCCACATATCTTCCATTGACATGTGCCGCCTGTTCCTATCTCCTGTAAAAATAAAACATACTATGTTTGAAAACTAGATAACATAATTTATTACTATAATATATACCAAGGTGAAATCTCCATTAAGAGGTTGTCTAACAAATTCAATAAATATCAAAACTTAAGATTTTTAAAATCATATAAAATGTATCATGAAATTAAGCAATTTTTACACAATAAAATTATGAAGTGATTCATTGTTGATAAGAAAATTTCACAAGTACTGATGTAAGCTCTTCATATTGTAGACTTTAAAGGATATACCATTTTGAAGTAATGACAACATGATCCTCTCATCCAACTATTTGATATGTATAAAGATATTGATTTAATATATAATATATGCACATATGAATACAGGTTCTCTGGATCAGAATTGCATCATTTAAGCAATCTCACACCCAAGAAAATTTCTAAGATATAAATCGTTACCATTTGAATTGCTTAAAATGTACTTTTAACCCAATCACTTTAACATGATTACCCATTTTGTGTTATTTGTCCCATCATCCTCTTCACAGCAATAGAACATAATTCCATTACATGAAATACTACGGAACTAAACCTTAAGTCTGTCTAATTTGGATACTTTGTTGTAAATTCTATTAAAATAATTTCAGAATTAAGTTTGATTTTCAGAAGTCTCCAAGTTTCCAAATCACAGTTGTTTTATTTTATTTTTATTTTTTAGATACACTGGGGGCAAGGAATAACTTAGGCATAAAAATGGAAGACTGGTGACAGTACAAAAATTTTAATTTAGGGGTGGGTGGGAAAAGGGGTATTCAGAAAGAGCAACCACAAGTAGAGGTACATCAGTGGAGGCTGAACTACATTCTACTGAAAAACTTAGTCCACACAATAATTTTAAAATAAATGCTGTAGGCTAAATGTAGGTTTCTGTTGGTTTTGTCATGAGAATTAAACTGTACTTTCTTTTTAGCATAAAACTGACTTACATTTTCAGACACACAGGGTCCTTTAGAATTAAGAGACACACAGGGTCCAATAGCTCCTGAAATCTTTATTTCCCTTGAGGTCTGCAAAATACACATAGTACACTTTGGTGTGCTCAAATTATAAGCTCAAACATTAAACTATAAGTATATAAGAATAAAGACATTCTTCCACATTTAAAACTAAAAAGTCAATTAAAAAATATATATATAGACATATATACTAACATTAATATTCCATCAGTGGCCCTGGCAGGGCAGTTCAGTTGGTTAGAGCATGTCCAGATCTGCCAAGGTTACAGGTTTGAACCCCAGTCAGGGCACATACAAGAATCAACCAATAACCAATGAAGGCCTAAATAAGTAGAATAAGAAATTTCTTTCTCTCTCTCTTTCTCCCTTTCTCCCTCTTTCTCTCTCCCTCTCCCTCCCTCTCTCTCCCTCTCTCCCTCTCTCTTTCTCTCCCCACCACCCCCACCCCAAACCCTCTCCCTTCCTCTAAAAATCAATAAATTAAAAAATGTTTAAATAACCAGTGAGCACTTCTGTGTTAACTCCCAAATTTAAAATCTAGCCTGGACCCAAATTTAAACCTCAATTTCCAGCTGCTCAGGGGTTTCCATCTGGTAACACAACCTCAGTTCAGTATCATACTATACCCAAAATTACTATGTCCTAACAAAAAACCTTAGACACCGCCTTTTATTTTTACTCCCATATAAAATATGTCACCAAAATTGGTTATTTCCCAATCTCCAGTGACATCAAAATTTAAGCTATCTAAAAAAAAATTAGACTAATTCAATTTCCTTATTTGAGATTCTTTTCCCTGACAAAAGCTGAATGCTAGTGTGAGACAAATTCTCCCCAAGGCACAACCAACACACAGAATTAAACTTCTTCTCTTACATTCCAAAACAAACCATTCACTCTCACTGGCAGAGTTCCCCAAACAGACTTCTCTGGTTCTCACGTCTGTGCCTTTTCTCACACTGGGCTCCTCATTAAATGCATTCTGCTCAACCAACTTCAATTCTGCCAACTTTCAAAAACCAGTGTAATCACTATAAAATCATTCTTTTGTAGGATAAACTGTGTCCCAAACAAATTTCATTTTTGTCCCTAAACCTTTATAGCAATTTCATAATCTACTGTTATTTCATTCTATCACATCAACCTTGTCTTTCTAACAAAACTAAGTTTATTTGTAAGACTTGTTCTTCAGATATCCCTTGCAATCTCTACAATTTCTTGGCTTAATGCTGCTGGACATTTAGCAAGTATTCAATAAGATAACAAGGTTAATAAAAAACATTTAATGAAAATTCAGGATCAATGTACTTGCAATGTACCTGTAAGTAATATTAAGACTTTGGGTTTTTAAAATTCAAATTTGAAATGAATGACAAAACATTATCAACAAACTACCATCCATAAAACAAATACTGATTATACAAATAAAATAGCACAGGTTTCTCTGAAGTTAGACACCAATTACTGCAATTAAAAAGAAACCTAGGATGGATGTAATACAACAACAATAAAATTAAAAAAAAAAAAAAAAAGAAAGAAAGAAAGAAAAGAAACCCAGCCCTGGCTTGCGTGGCTCAATGGATTGAGTGCCAGCCTAAAAACCAAAAGGTCACCAGTTGGGTTCATAGCCAGGGCACATGCCTGGGTTGCAGGCCTAGTTGGGAATGTGAAGGAGGCAACCAATCAATGTCTCTCTCAAACATCAATGTTTTTCTCCCTCCCTTCCCCATTCTCTAAAAGTAAATAGTATCTTTAAAAAATAATAAAAACTAAAATAAATTTTAAAAATTTAGCACTAGCATAAGCAAATTGAGCCACTAAAAAAGCTGAAGCACACAAAAAAAGTTAAACACTATATAAAGATAAATATAAAATTAAAGCAAATTTTACCTATATAATATCTTCTCTAACAATTATGCAGAAATGCTCAAGTAAAATTTCATTGTCCACTTAGTAACATTTTTCTATGAACAAACTCTAACATTGAGTTTCAATACAATATATATAACCGCAATTGTTAAAGCATATGTTAAATCTGATTAATGGTAGTTTAAAATTATGATTAAGCCTACAAATTTATTTTAATAACATAACAGACATGCCAAGTTTTGGTTCTTACCTTTATTTCTAATGTACCACCAAAACCCATTTTAAACTGACCATGCATATCTTTGGTAAAGACTCTTTGAAAAGTTTGCTTGAATAAGGAAGTGTTGAAAGAGTCACCCATTACCATGTATCCTCTGCATGGAAAAAACAAAAAACAATGTATGTGACACAAGTAGTAGGTTCATGTGTTAAAACCAAAAAAGTAAATTACCTCTCAGCACTGCTAAGAATTCTAAAAGTATTTCCTAAACTGTGCTAATTACCATTAATTTTTAAAACTCAAATATTTGAGAATGTACTCAATGCACAAATAATCTAAATTCTGAGGGTACCTGAGTAACACTTGTTCTCAGTAATATTAAAAAAATCTTTTTTAAAAAAGTAACACATTCACACATTATAACATTCAGAAGTGCAGATGGGTCTACAGTAACAAATGTTACCTTTCCACCCAGACTGGTAAAGTTACATGAAAATTTACTCATTCTCATTCTTAATAATAAAGAATGAATGTGTGTGTATGTGTGTATGTATTGTCTCTGCGTGTGTCACAGCAAAGTTAGTGCTATACCCAGTGAATCAGAGTAGTGGGACACATTTTCACTTCATGTGCTAATGTACTGTTTAACACTTTTTCAGTAAACACGTACCTATTGTAATTTGTTTCAAAAATTAACTGTCAAAAACTATTCTGGCTGTGTATGAAGGATATTAGGTTGTCTCCATGTCTTGGCCACTGTGAATAATACTGCAATGAACAAAGGTGTGCATATATCTTTGCAAGTACATGTTTTCTAGTTTTTGGGTAGATACCCAGGAGAGGAGTTGCTGTGTCATTTGATAACCCTGTTCTTAATTTTCTGAAGAACTTACCAGGCTGATTTCGATAGTGATTATAACAGTCTACATCCCCACCAGTAGTGAATGAAGGTTCCCTTTTCTCTACAACCTCTCCCACACTTGTTATCATTTGTCTTGGTAATGTTCATTCTAACAATTGTGAGGTGGTATCTCATTGTAATTTTGATTTGCATTTCCCTAATAGCTAGTAAAATCGATTACCTTTCACATATACATCTGCAGTTTTTATGCCTTCTTGGGAAAAGTACTTGTTCAGTCCTCTGCCCATTTTTCATTTGGACTGTTTGTTTGGTGTTGAGTGTTACGAGTTCTTTATATATTTTGGATATTAAACCTTTTCTGGAGCTGTTGTTTGCAAATACCATCTCCCATTTGGTCAGTTGCTTCTTTGTTTTGTTAGAAACACATTAGAAAACACAAAGAACTGCCATTGCAACAAGGATAGGCCTTGAGAATTTCACGCTACGTGAAGTAAGTCCTACAGAAAAAGCTAAGAGCCATATGACTTCACTCATATATGAGATATAAACCTGAAACTCAGGGACACAGACAACAATGTGGTGGTCGCCAGAGGAAAAGGAGAGGGAAGGGTGGGGGCGGTGGAAGGGTGTCTTATATATAGTGATAGAAGATGGTTTGACTTTAGGCAGTGGGCACATAGTGCAATATACAGATCAAGTATTAGAAATGTACACTTGAAACCCATACAATCTTATTAATCAATATCAAGCCAACACACTGCAGGGAAAAAAAAAAGAAATGCTGTGGACAAACAGGCACTCTCAAGCATTGCTGATGGGAATACAAATGGTACAACCCCAATACAACAGGAACTTGACAATGTCTAATAAAGTTACGTATGTGTTTTCTCTTTAATCCAGCTACCCCACTATTAGGAATGGATCCCACAAATATTCTGGTGTAACAAATACAAAGAGCAAAATATATGCATAATGCTATTCACTGAAGCACTTTTGTAATCACAGAAGACTGGAGACAATCCAGGTTTCCATCTATTAAGAGACTAGTTGAATAAAATACTGCATATTTACACAATGGAGTCACACACTGCTACAGAACAATTTTCAGGATATAAGTGAAAAAAGTAAAGTAGGGGAAGGTGTGCAAAAAGAGGAATACAAACACTCAACACATAATACAAATATTCACATGTACTTGTTCATATTTTTAAAACATTTTAAGTCGTTTTAGACAATAAAACATAATCAAATAAGCAAAAGAATAAAACTGATGTACAATAATTAAAAGTAATTTTATTTCTGATAATGTTAAAAGTCTTGATTTATGTTACCTCTGATGCCATTATAAACTGTATCTTTTTAAATTTTGTTTGTCACTGGCATATAAAAATATAGTTGAGTCCTGGCTGGTGGCACAGTGGACCCAAAGGTCGCTGGTTCAATTCCCAGCCAGGGCACATAACCAGCTTGCAAGCCAGGTCTCCAGCCAGGTCTGTCGCTGGAGGCAAGTGAAAGGCAACCACACATTGATGTCTCTCTCCCTCTCTGCCTCTCTCCCTTCCCCTATCTCTAAGGATAGTGAATGAAATACATATATACACATAGTTGAATTGAATTCTGGACACTGAGCTTGGCCTAGATTTCTTGATAACATAACATATTAAATCCAACAATTTCTATGGAGTTTATACATAGATTTCTTTCAAATTTTCTACTTTTGCAAACATGTCATCCATGATGATTTGTGTTATCCCTAAACCTGATAATGCATGCTTCATCAGCGACAACTTACACTGCCCCACTTATCTACTTCTTTTTATAGCCAACCTCTTTGTACTTTTACTACTCACTGTGGCCTTCAGCCCAGCATTAACACCACCAAGGATCTTTTTCAAAAAGTAGAATTTCAAGTCCCATTCTATGCATACTAAAACCCAGAATCTGTATTTTAACAGATACCCAACAGGTTTGTACATGTGAAAGTTTGCAAAGTTCCCATCAATATTAGCTGCTTCCAATTGCCTTTGCCTATTCTTTTTATAATTCACTCTAAGTCAACTTCCACTGCCTTTAGGAAGGTTACCAGTGATCTTCACAATATTATATTCTACAACCTTACGATGTCAACCATTTTTATTGCTCTAAAAAACCACCAACATTCTGACAACTCCCATATTTATAATGTCCAGCCCAAACCTAACCTTCTCCTGCATTCTAGACGGTAATATCCAACTGTCTACTTGACATCTCACGGATGTCTACTGGCACCTTAAACCAATATGTTCAGAAATTAGCTACCAATCTCTTCCCCAAATACTCTTCGTCCCACCGGCTTACCCGTTTCCATAAGGGCAACTCAATCCTTCTAGGAAACTCCTTTGGTTTTCTCAAACCCCAGATTCAATCTATCACCAAGTCCTCTACCTTCTAAATATGACTAAAGTCCAATCATTTAGTATCCCTGTATTCCAACACAGCAAGTCCTCATTTAACATCAACAGGTTCTTGGAAATGGCAACCTCAAGCAAAATGACATAACAAAACCAATTTTATCATAAGCTAATTGACATAAACACAAGTTAAGTTCCTATGGCATATTTCTGGTCACAAAAATATCACCAAACTTCTAAATAATGACCCAAAACATTTCTAATATTAAACACTGAAATAAATATGAGCATTTAAGAAAGATTAGTAAAAACAAGAAAGGTAATTCTTTTCCAACCTGCTTATTCTAGTTCTGGGTCAAGAGTAGCTTATCCCAGCAGCTTAGGTACAAGGCAGGCACCCACCCTGGACAGAGAACACTTACACACACCCACACTCGCTCAGACTGGGACATCGTAGATATGCCAATTCACCTCACTGCACATTTCTAGAATGTGGGAGGACACCAGGAGTCCCTGAAGAAAACCTGCACAGACATGGGGAGAAGATGCAGACTCCACACAGAATGGCTCTGGCCAGGAACCAAATTTTCTTCCTCATCAATGTTATAATGAAACAATGCTAAACAATACAACTGAAGTCAGATGATCCTTCCAAAACATCGTCAGTTCACATTATTCCCTGCTGAAAATTCTCCAGTAGCTTCCCATATCACTCACAGTAAAATCCAAAGCCCTAACTATAGTCAAGACCCTCACAATCTATCCCTCTCACTTACTCTTTGGCTTCCTTGTTATCTCTCAACATCCTAGGTATGTTCTCAACTTTGCACTTGCTATTATTCCCTCTGCTTGGAACACTCTTCCTTCATATATGCACATGGCTCACTTTACTTCTGTAGACCTTTGCTAAACAGTGACCTTTAATGAGGTCATTCCTTCTCACCCCATTTAGAACTGCAAACACCTATCCTCATTTCCTGATTTGTTTTTCTCCCGAATATTTGTTTTTCTCCCTAATATTGACATACCATCTATTTTACTAGTCTTTTCTCCTTTCACTAGAACTATGCATCCCATATGTGGCTAATTAATTACAATGTAAATGAACTCAAATTAAAAACTCAATTCTTCAGTCACACTTGCCACATTTCAGTGAGACAATGGAGAGAATATGTCCAATAAAAAATTACACTGGCCCTGGCTAATGTGACTCAGTGGATTGAGTGTTGGCCTGCAAACCAAGAGGTCATAGTTCAATTAACGGTTCAATTCCCAGTCAGGGCACATGCCTGGGTTGCTGGCCAGAGGCAACCACACATTGATGTTTCTTACCCTCTCTTTCTCCCTCCCTCTCTTCTCTCTAAAAAAATGAATAAATAAAAATCTTTTTAAAAAAATTATACTGAACCATCCTGCAATAGAAGATAAGCTCCATGTGTTCAGATTTTCATTTCTGGTTCACTGTTGTATCTCTAGTACTTTAAACAGTTTGACACGTAATCTGTTTTCATTAATATTTATTAGATGAATGATTAAAGAAATAAACCTGAGAAATGAAGTGACATACCTAATTAAGTTTTTTGAAGCCTAAATTTTCCCAAAACTACGTAATGACTGCTTGCCAATGATAAACACATCCCAACTCATTCTGAGACCAGTAATTACCCCAGTAACAAAACAAAGATGTCACCAGAAAAGAAACTACAGATCAAAATCCCTTATGAAAACAGATGCAAAATCCTCAACAAAATACTAGCAAGTCAAATCTGGCAATACATAAAAAGAATTATTCACAAGTTAAGATTTATCCCAGGAATGCAAGGATGGTTTAACCAACAAAAAAAAAGAATTGCCGTAATACATCACGTTAAATAGAGTAAGAACAAAAATGAGATGACCATCTTAAGAGATGTAGAAAACATGTTTAAAAAAATAAAACACCCTTTTATGAAAAATGAAAATTCAACAAAGTAGGAATAGATGAGAAAGCTTCAACATGATATGGTATTTACTAAAATCCACTGCTAACATCATACACTGGTGAAAAACGACAGTTTCCCAATAAGATCAAGAATAGGCAAACCCATAAAATAAATTAGTGGTTGTCTACGCTGAGAGGGAATGGGGAGAGGATGGAAGGAAGAATGGGGAGTGACTGCTAATGGGTATAGAGCTTTTCATGGGTAATGTAAATGTTCTAAAATTAAATTATGGTGATGGTTGTTCAACCTATTAATATAATAAAAAAATACATTAAATTGTACATTTAAGTGGGTAAATTTTATGGTATGTGAATCATATCTTTAAAAAGTTAATAAAGTAATGCAAAGACTATAAGATATCAAGATGAGCTTTTTCAAACAGAACTGTGTCTTTAAAACTATGTTTTACAAAAAATTTAAAGTGAAAGAAGTGTCAAAAACTGTTAACAGCTCTTGTCATGAGGTGGGTGGCTTTTTTCCCTAAACTGTCATTACTGGTTTACATTCATAAATTGTCATTATTAGTTTATAACTACAAAAATTATAAAATTTAAATACATACCCAGTAAGGTTAGGACAGCATTTCATCTCCAGGAGACCTGTCTGATCCAATGCACATGCATAGATATCAATAACATGACCAGTTGTAGCAGCTCGATTAGCCAAGGCTTCAAAATGCTACAAAAGATTTTTTTAATCAAATAAAATTAATGTGTAAACTAATCCTATAATTAATTTTTCTCATTAACAAGTTAAAATGAAACTAAGAAATAGTGAAATAATAACCCACAATTGAATTGTAATTTGTTATAATTTAATTTTCTTGAGGGTCTCATAAAACAACATAATAACTTCTGTAAGTCTGCCACTTTCACATTCTTTAAAAAGCCATCCTTTCTAAATATAGTGGAAGACCATTCCATGGAGAATTACATTCTAAAACCCTCAGTAGATGCCTGAAACCACATATAGTACCAAACCCTATACATACTATGATTTTTCCTATGTATATATAACTGTTCACTTGAAGGAAACACTCTACTGCTTCTCTTTGGCATATCCAAATTGCCACCATCACTACTGTTGAGCTTTGAGGCTATTAAGTAAAAGTTGAACAAGAGTACCAGGAAACAATGACAGGTTAGGACACAAGAACTAGGATACCATGACAGAAATGCCTACTAAGTGATTAATAGGCCAGTAGCATCTACAGTGTGGATACACTGGGCAAAGAGATGATTCATGTCCAGAGTGGATAGCGCAAGATTTCATAATGCTACTCAGAACAGCATGGAATTTAAAACTTATGAATTGTTTATTTCTGGAATTTTCCATTTAATATTGCATTTTTAGACTGCAGCTGACCATGGGTAACTGAAACTGCAGAATGCAAAATCAAGGATAAGGAAGGATTACTGTAAATCCTACTAAGCCTGAAGAAAGGCATACTGAACAAGTTGCTCTTTGTCCAAAAACATGGTAGAACAACAACATGGAATTACTTTTCCTGGCTACATCCACACCTAAGTTACAAAAACATCAAAAATAGATATAACATAATAAAATCTTTTTTTTAATGAAAAAATATAGCACAACTAAATTAAAATTATGAATGCTGAAGAATTTTTTTAAGATTTATTTATTTTTAGAGAGAGGAGAAGGAAGGGGGAAAGAGAGGGAGAGAAACATCAATGTGCGGTTACCTCCTGCTCACCCTCAACTGGGGACCTGGCCTGCAACCCAGGCATGTGCCCTGTCTGGGAATCAACCAGCAACACTTTGGTTTGCAGGCCTGCACTCAATCCACTAGTCACACAAACCAGGGCAAGAATCTTTTTTAAAGAGAGGCATTAACAAGCAAAATTAACACAAGGGAGTCAGAAATCAACATTAGGGAAAAATGTACTGGCACAAGTACAAAAAATACTGAAGCTACACAAACAGAAACCATGGCAAAAAAAATAATAATAGACTATTCAAGCTATGAAACATATACATATCTAATGTACAGCTTTTTGGAAATAAAAAATTAAAATTAAGAGAATGTAAGAAATTTTTCTAAAGGGAAAGACATTCCTTAACATGAATAGTTTAAAAAGCACACCACCCTGGCTGGTAGCACAGTGGTTAAGGCACCGGCCTGCGAACCCAAAGGTCGCAGGTTCCATTCCCCAGCCAGGGCAAATAACCAGGTTGTAAACCAGGTCTCCAGTCAGGTCTGTGGCTGGAGGCAGGTGAAACACAACCATACATTGATATCTCTCCCTCTCTGCCTCTCTCCCTTCCCCTCTTTCTAAAAATAATGAAATAAAATCTTTAAAAAAATAAAAAAATAAAAAATAAAAAGCACACCAAGTTTCTCTCAGGAGTAATCTTTAAAGAGACACTTATTGGTACATACTATTAAGTTTTTAAAAATTTAAAACCAGAAAAATTATAACATAAGTTATCAAGAAAGACAGATACTATTTCTCCAATTCTGAATGGCAGATACAGTATTAGACTTCACAATATCAGATTTATCATAAAATATTTGTATTGTCTTTTATCAAATTAATTTTTTAAATAAGACAGAAAAACTTAAAAACTAAAATTACCTTAGTTCCTTTTTTAACATATTTGGCATTGTCTTTTTCAATGTCATGCCATGATCTTATAGGTGTCTTCAATTCATCACCAACCACCATTCCTGGTCCCTGAGTGACTGGACCACCAATGAACATCATGATACGAGCACCAGTGTTGGGAAAAGTACACTATCAGATAAAAGTAACTCGTCAACAGAGTTCAAAAGAAAACATATGGATATACATTTCCAATAATGAACTGTGATATATACTCTTTTAATAAACAGGATATCATGCATTTTCCAATAAATAAAATAACCCAATATTACTTTAAATATAATTTATTTTAAATAGAATTTTTAAAAAAGATGTTTTGAATAACTTTCTTTTAAAATCCTCTTCTAAATGATAGTGCCTTCCTAATTTTAAAATAAAACCTGACAGAAACCATCTTAACTGATCAAAGTCAATTAACATCATCAATAATAAAACAAATCAATATCATGAGCTTCCTGATATGTTGCACAAAGCAGAACACAAATTCTGTAATATTCCTGAAACAGAGTATAACCTAAACCTACTCATGAGGAAAGATCAGATAAACCCAAATTTAGCCACCTTCTACAAAATACCTACTCTATACTCTTAAAAATTAGCAATGACATGAAACACAAGAAAAACTGAGGAACTATTACAGATTAAGGATACTAAAGAGACATAACAGCTGAATGTTAATGCATGGTCCAGGGTATTTTTGCTATAAAGGGTATTATTGGGTTAAACGGTGAAATCTGAATAAAGTTTATAAATTAGAAAATTGTATTTCATCAATGTTAATTTCTTGATTTTGTTAACTAACCTGCCATTACGCAAAAAAACTGTTCCTGTAATTAACAAATACACACTGAAATATTTAGAAGTAAAGGAGCATCATGTTTATGAATGACTTTCAAACAGTTTTCCTAAAATTCATGTGTGTGACATATAAACAGATATATAGGGAAAGATTTATATAAGTATTGGGATAAAAGGATATATCAAATGTAATAAAGTATTAGCATTTGAGGAATCCGGGTAAAAGTTCAATTAATCTTTAAACTTTTTCATAACGTTTTCATGTTTAGAATTATGTTGAAGTAGAAAGTTAAAAGAATAATGATAGTAACAGATTACAACTCATTGTATAAAATAGGAAATCAGGAGTCCATAGTGACATTAAATAAATAAACTGAAAGTTTAATGAGTAAAGAAATACTTGCACGGTTTCAAAGCACGTACCATCTAATGTGTACTAATTACAAAGGAGGGGAAATAAGAATAATTTTATAGCAGAGAAACCTAGAAGATACGATCTTAATCAGTGATCAAAATGATTATCAACAGTGATGGGACAAACAGACATCCATGTGCCACCTGACAGGAGGCAATGAGAACAAAACACTACTTCTGAGATATCTGCAAGACTTGAATCGAATTGTGAGGATACATCAAGACAAACCTAAGTTGAGAGACAGAATAACTGGCCTGAATATTCCTGCATCAAAGTTACAAAAGTCTAGAAAAAACTAAGGAGTTTTTCCCAGACTGAAGGACACTGAACAGGCATAACCACCAAATGCACATCTCTGAACTAAATCCTTTTAGTGGAAGAAATTATTGGAATAACCAGCAAACTTGAATGAGATCTGAGAATTACATGTAGTAACATATCAGTGTTAATATTTTAATGTAAATAGTTACATTGTATTATATAGGAAAATATGGTTTATAGCAACTGCAACTAAAGGGTCAGGAATATCATGTCAGCAACTTAATCCCAAATAACTCGGGGGGGGAAATGTTCTTTGCAACTTTTCTATAAATCTGAAAGCATTCAAAACTTTTTAAAAACATTTTAAAATAACTCTCCCCTAATTATAATGCTCATTTGTGTAGTATAAAATTTTCAAATTCTATTTAAAACTGCCTTTTTCCTACCACTGTTAACATTTGAGTGAACATCCTTCCAAAAGCATCTCCATACAAAAAAGAATATACTGCAGATCAAACTTCAATAAATAGAATCACAGGCTCACTCTCCTATGACCTCATTTTTTTAACTCAACATTATTGTGTACATATCATCCCATACACACACAAACACATTTACATCAAAAAATGAAGCTCCTGTCACTACCTCAAGCAGGCCGACAGCTATGGAAAGTGCTACCCCAGAGGAACGCAGAGGTCTCTTTCCCTGTGGTACAGGCCAAGGGTCTCGCTGCAGTTCCCCAAGAAGATCCGTGAGGTTCATGTCTATTTTCTGTACTGGCTGCAAGAATCTGCAAAACAAAATTAAATAAAAAGCCATTTACGTGTGGGTGAGGTTTTAAGAAACAAACTACTAACTTTCTTAAAAATAACTTGAATACACAGTAGACCAATGGTACTCAAAACTATTATGTACACCAGAATTGGTTCCGGAAGGGCTTATTTTAACACAGTTTCTGGTTCTGGGGTGCTGTTTCAGACAGTCCAGGGTGAGCCCCAGGAGCCTGCATTTCAAACAAGTGCCCAGATGCTGACACTCCTGCTCCAGCAGTGTCATTTATTGTTTGAGTACAACTGCTATAAATGAAACAGTCAGACCAACTATGACTTCAGGACTGCATCTTTCATTTAGTAGCCTACTAAGTTTTAAGGTAAGTTTTAAGGTTGTTGAAATAATTATAAGATACATCAACTTAATTTTAGTAACACCGAATCTGATTTGAGAGTTTAGGGCAAAAAGCTACCTTCAAGGCCACGAAGGCAAAATGAAAAATTTTGAGGCTCTACTTTGCTCACCTGCCCTCAACCACAAGAACTAAGTTTTTCTGAACTGAAAAACAGAAAATCAAAAATATATGAAAACTAAAATAACTCCTTAAATTATAATGATGAGAAATCAACTATTTCAATGATGAGATGTGACTCCATCTCAATTCTTTAAAAAGTATACTAACGCAATCTACTTATTCCTAAAACTATTTAACAATATACAATAGCACTGAATATCTATGTTCAAGTTAAGAGCATGAGATGCTTAAAACAGTGACATGAATTGGCAAATTTTCTTTGCCATATTTAATTATTACCTATTGGAAGGAGGCGGCTGCTGGACCTGAGGACCACGTGTTGCTTGAGTAACAGGTACTTTAGAGAGTCCCAGCATTTCCTGTAAAGAGATTATTTCTGTGATATCCATTTCACTTCTCCTATAAAGATGTAATCAACTACTTACTATGAGCAAGGTGCTGAACTAGGTATTAGGAATACATACATACACAAAAAGAACAAAGTCTCTTTCCTCAGAAAGCAAAAGGTATGGTTTGGACAGTCTATCACGTAACAATAACAAACAATACAGTGAAATAATCATCAGAAAAGGAGCAAAGAAGATACTCAGAAATACTTTACTTCTATAATCAATAGTCAAATTAAGATATTGTATTACTTGGCCCTGGCTGGTGGCACAGTGGATAAGGCACCAACCTGCAAACCCAAAGGTCGCTGGTTCGATTCCCAGCCAGGGCACATTACCAGGTTGCAAGCCAGGTCTCCAGCCAGATCCATGGCTGGAGGCTGGTGAAAGGCAGCCATACATTGATGTCTCTCTCTCTCTACCCCTCTCTCTAAAAATAATAAATAAAATCTTTTTTAAAATAAATAAAATGTATGTTGTAAGGATTAGATAAGGTTTCTTTTAAAAAAAAAAAAAAAAAAAGATATTGTATAACTTGGATGGCTATAGTTCTCAACTTGTATTCATTCATCCCTGTTCTATACCAGATAATCTAATAGTGAAAAAACATATACTTCCTCCCTGGCTGGTGGCTCAGTGGAAAGGTGCCAGCCTGTGAACCCAAAGGTTGCTGGTTTGATTCCCAGTCAGGGCACATAATGAGGTTGCAAGCCAGGTCTCCAGCCTAGTCTGTGGCTGGAGGCAAGTGAAAGGCAACCACACAATGATGTTTCTCTTCCTTTCTGTCTCCCTCCCTTCCCCTCTCTCTAAAAATAGTAAGAAGCCCTGGCTGGTAGCACAGTGAATAAGGTGCCGGCCTGCGAACCCAAAGGTCGCAGGTTCGATTCCCCAGCTAGGGCACATAACCAGGTTGCAAACCAGAACCAGGTCTCCAGTCAGGTCCGTGGCTGGAGGCAGGTGAAATGCAACCATACATTGATGTCTCTCTCCCTCTCTGCCTCTCTCCCTTCCCCTCTTTCTAAAAATAATGAAATCTTTAAAATAAATAAAAAATAAAAATAAATAAAAATAGTAAGTAAAATCTTTTTTAAAAATTAAATATATATATATATGTGTGTGTGTGTGTGTGTATATATATATGTACACTTCCTGATCTTATAGAAATTAAAATCTGGTGAAAAAGACAGGAGTTAATCAAATAAAATAATTTAGTATAAAACTGCAACTGAAGTAAGTGCTATGTAAGAGAAGTATAAAATGTCATTAGCATTGTATAAAGGGAGTTATAGGTACACATACTTTATGTATCTATAGTTGTTAATTTTCTGACTTACTACCTAACCAAACTGCTACTTTTATCTTGAATTTTAAAAGTGTGCACAATTCCTCCCTAAACACATAAAACATTAAAATGTTGTCATAGTATATGAAAAAATATATACCCATAGTTTTATATTAAAACCTCTTAAGCCTTAAAATATCTCCCTTTGCCAAACATATTAAGTGTTTAGTTCCTAAGTGAGATGTCAAGAAACAAAAGCCAATTTTTCTGCAGTTGGTTCCTCTCAGTCTTCGAACCTTAGTAAAATACTTTCAATTTCTTCTTAAATGTTAAAGATACCATTAAAAACGAAAGATCTTCAATGTGTATGACGAAAATTTAAGGCAAATGAAATAAAACTGATGCCAACACTAAATGTAAAGGCTTTATTACAATTATATTAGTCAATTATAATAAAAATATTTTCTAGAAATTTATATCCAGAAGCTTTTCCAGACATATGTACACAAAGTAATGCTCACAGATAGGTTGTTGTTTACCTGCAGTTGTTTGGCAGACAGATCTTTTGTTCCTCTGAAGACATAGCTTTTTGAAATGCCCTCACATCCAAGTTCATGAACCTGCACCATTCTTCCGAAAGTAATAAGTCCAACCAAAGCTGTAGGTGGTAAAAGACTTAAAGACATCTGCATAGATTCTTTCAGGGCTTGTAAATCTTCATCTTCCATGCAAGTATCAACCACATAAAGGAATATCAAAGGCATCTGAGGACCACGCTATTAAAAAAAATGTTGCCATAAGAAAAAAAGAACATGCTGTGTTTTAAAAGCATTAGACTTAAGCACAACATACAAGGAGAAAAAATAGTACATTCATACAATGGAATCCAGAAACAAGTTATATATGTATGGAAAGACAACCAAGCTCTATCATCAAGTAAAAAATTAAATTTAAAAAAATTATTTACAGTTACAGAGAAAAGACATTGACCCTCAATTTTATTTAATTGCATGAGGTTTCATTTCGTATAATAAGTAATTTCTGTTTAAAAATCACAGTAATTATAAAGCTTAAAAACATGCAGTGAATTTATAAAATAAGTCTAAACCTGAACTGGATTGTAAGAGAACTAGATACTAGCCAAGTTGAACAAGTCACTGACTGACTCGTGTGAACCATATTCTGCTTTCTCTATGACATTCATAATGGATATTATTATTTTCACTCTTAAATAAAGGAAAAACTATGTAAAGCTGTTCAGAAAGAGAAGAAAAATGATTTTCCTATGAAGGACCAATGCAAGAATAATTTCATTAACTAGACTTGGGGTTGTATCATAAGGCTCCAGCATCCAGCACCATACAGCCTAAGTATTTGTAAAGTGACCTTCCAACTACAAAGCAAGAGTGATACTTAGTGCCTATTGTTCTACCTTGTATAGCAAATCACACCATCCCATCCAATATTCTGACTACCCATCAAATAACAAAGCAGAGGAATTACCTTGCATAAAATGACCTTGAGAGTTCTTACCTTTGAAATGTTCCATCAATTCAATGTGAAAATCAAGAATGATGCTAAGTCATCTCAATTTAACAACTGTTTTGGTATTAATTACTGGATATTTAAAACTTCCATATAGATTTACTCTTATGATCTTACCAGAACTACATATTCAATGCTAGAAAACTGAGGTAAAAGTTCAGCAGGTTGGTTCAGTTCAGATATACCAGCATACGTAGGTGGAAACTATAAATAGAAAATAAATTTTTTTAATTTAACAAATTATTTGCTAGAACCAGTAATAAAATTTTACACTGAAAAGAAATTACTACATGATCATTTAATAATGAAAATATCAGTATTTTCATCATGAAAACAGTTTCATCTTCTTTTTAAATATATTTATTATTTACAACATTAACATCTGGAGTGGGGGTTTTCTTTTTTTTTTAATTTTATTGTTGTTGTATTACATCCATCCCTTTTTTTCTCCCCTCTGTCCCCCTCCCCTCCCACCCTTTCCCCCCAAAGTCAATCCCACCTGTTGTCCATGTCCATGGTTCCTTTATACTAGGTTCTTATCTAAGCTGCTCCCCTTCTTTGCCTCTGCCTCCCCCCTCCCCACTACTCCTTTCCTCCTGACCACTGCAGGCCTATTCCTTGTATTCATACACTTGGTTCTGTTTTGCTTGTTAGTTTTGCTCATTATTGTCCCGTAATGGGTGAGAACATATGATACCTGTCCTTCACTGACTGGCTTATTTCACTAAGCATAATATTCTCCAGTTCCATCCATGTTGTTGCAAAGGGTACAAGTTCCTTCTTTCT
>PVIW01013307.1:0-27961 GCA_004026585.1 Noctilio leporinus
AAAAAAAAAAAAAAAAAAAAAAAGAGGAAGGAAGAAAAGAATAAAGAAAGGGTTTAGAAATGCTGGGGAAGGGAGGAATACTTAGATTGAGGACTTGGAATGCGTTATAGTAACAGAGTGAATAGACTTTAATTCGAGAGTAGGGGAGGGTCTTGGATATTTAGGTGGATTGAGGTATGGGGGGATTAAGGATATGTGAGGAGTAACTTCTGCAAAGGATATGTTGGGGCTTAATAGTTCATATTGCTCTCGGTATAATTCAGGTGCTTGAGATTGGCAGCAATCCCTTTCCTGATGCTGCCTCTTTTTCTTGGTCAGGACTTTACAGTCTACAGTCTATATTCTTGCCAGTCTTGGCGCGTGGCAGGGCCTCTGATTGTCACAGTCAGAGCTGATTCTGAGTGTCTGCCCCCAGGTAGGCTGGGCCTTCTGCAGCTTGGCTGGGTTTTAGGGCTGCGGGTGTTCGGGAGCCCGCAGGGAGCCCCCTCCCACTCCTGGCGGAGGTTCCTGCCCAGGACGCGCACCCAGCACTTCTGCAGGGCAGCCCGCAACTTTGCTGGTCCCTGTGACGACTGGCCCCACCCCCGCAGTTCTGGGAGGAGGCCGGGCCTGTCAGTCAGCGCTGTCTGGGGTCCGCCTATACTGTCCCGCCCTTCCGGGGCAGGCACCAAGCTTCCAAGCCAACCAGCTCTCCTAGGAGTCCTTTATGCGGCCTCTGTGATGAGCCCCTCCCAGGTGTGGGCAGTGCGGCCTTTGTCTCCGGCAATGGCTGGTCAGTTACCCCCGCCACTAGTTCAGGCTCACCCACTCGCTGGCTCATGGTTTGGAGTTTCCCGCGGATCCTGGGGGCCTGTGTGGTTGCGCAGGGTTGGGCCTCCCCCATAGCAGGGGCCTCTAGCTGTTGTTTCCCCAGTGGCCCAGCAGCTCCATTTTCGGCCCTCTCGCCACCCCGCCAGTGCACTTCCCGCTCCCTAGCTCCAGCTTCCTGCAGGACTCTTTTCCTCCACCTCTAGCCCTGCGCAGAGCCTCCTCTTCCTGCTGCCGGAGTGAGTCTCTCACACTGTCCCTCCCCTGCAAGAGTTCAATTCCGTGTTCCCTAAGGCATTTACCCTCTCTGCCCACACTTCACTGTTGAGACTTCCAGTCACCAGGGAGCCTGGAACTGGCCCCAGTGAAACGTGCCCCTCTGGGCAGAGCCACCACTGCCCAGAGCCGACCTCGGTCTGCCGGCCCCGGTTGGTCGGGAACGCCTCACCTACTGTCCTGCTGACCTCCTCCACCTCTGGGCCATGCTCCCCTGTGTCCAGATGCTGCCTGTTTCAATCCCCAGGGTCCTGAAGATGTCTCACGTGCCTTATCCTGTCCTCTAGCTGCTTTGGTACTCGAGAACACCATCAGCACTGCTCTCTACTCTGTCGCCATCTTCCCTCCTCCCCCATATTTTCTTACTGCACAAAGAACAAAGGATAGTTCACTGAACCCCATCCTACCCCCATTTCCAAACTGCAAAAAGTAGGGGATTTTGGCTTTCTCCTACTCTAACAATTTTCAAAAAAATAAAACTTTACAGTTAATGGAACCTTAGCTTATATGAAGTTTGAAAGCCAAGGAGTACAGAAGGGGGTTTCACAGCAGGAGGTGAGCAAGTTTTATAGATGGAAAGGGTAATACCCAATGTGTAGTACTTGCAGCTGCAGAGTGCTTGGTCAGAGGCCACAGCTTTGTGGCTCCCTTCACTCCCAGAGTGGGGAATCCTGAGACCTGGGCTGGGAGCTACTTGGATACAGAAAGTTGGGTAGATCCAGGTTATAGACACACAATGCAAGAAGCACACCACACCTGAAGGGGCAACCATCAACCAGGAGAAAGAAAGACAGAGATAGAGATATTATCTACACCTGCGTAAGACAGAAGAGGCTGACTGCTGCTAACCATGACTGTGACTCAACTTTTTGGAGAGGTGGCATGTACTTAACAGTGACTCAGTGCTTCAGAAGGAGTGCCTAGTAAGACTTTTTATAAGGGGAGCTGAGGTATGCTGGGCAGGGACCTTCACACAGCTTCTCTGTCAACAAGAGGAAAATATCAAATACATGATTTGCTCCCACTCAGTGTAACTGGGCAGATTGATCAGAAAGGTGAAAAGTGAGGGGATTTCTTGGCCTCAGAGTGGTGCATCTGGCAGGGTGGACACTCCAAAGAGTGTGGGATTGTCTGCTGTGAGCTATGAGGTTAGTTAAATTGAAAGCTGGAAGGACAGGGGATGAACACCTGAAATTACTTAAAGCCAGACAGAGCCTTTTTTCCTGGAGGAGATCAAACTTCCCTGAAGGAAAGATTGAACCTAGCCCCCACCTCCTGCAGGATAATAAACATTTCCAATGAAGATTTACAAAACAGGCAGGTCAGGCTCAAGAACACCCAGCAGAGTGCATTTCTGCAAGAGAAAGCAAGAATAACACATAAATGTCTCGTTTTTAACTTCTCTCAGGGATAAAAAATACACTTGTTCCTAGGGCCCTATTTCACTCAGGCTAACAAAGAAAGGAGATTGCAACAAGGTGGAATCAGGGACCCACTTGGTCTTGGCTCTCACAAAGAGCTGTAAACAACAGCAAGCAGTAGAGCTCTGACCCTCTTACAGAGATTGCCCCTCCCTTGAACAGACTTTTTCATATGTTTCATAGAGAAATATTTTACTAGTAAGAATACCTTTTTGAGAAAGAACATGAACTAACAGATTTTGATTATTTACATGTTATAGTGTTTTCTACTATATATTCTCTGTCCAAGATATTTTTTGGTGTCAGCTTTATTAAGATATGTAACATATCACACAATTAAAATACTTAAATTGTGCAATTCAATGGTTTTTATTATATATGCACATCATCACAGCCAAATTTTTATTACCTTCAAAAGAAGCTTCAAAGCCCTAGCTGATGGCTCAGTGGATAGGAAGTTCTAGACATAGCCATCAGAGAATAAAAAGGAATCAAAGTATCCAAATTTGAAAAGAGGAAGTCAAACTGCCATTATTTGCAGATAATATTATAGTGTATATACAAAACCCGATGGACTCCACCAAAAATTTACTGGACCTACCAAACAAATTTAGCAAAATAGCTAGATATAAAGTCAATATCCAGATATCAAAGGCATTTTTGTGTACCAATAATGAAACATCAGAAATAGATGTGAGAAAACAAATCCCATTTACCCTAGCAACAAGAAAAATAAAGTACTTAGAAATAAACTTAACCAAGGAGGTAAAAGATCTGTACTCGGAAAACTATAGAACATTGAAGAAAGAAATTAAGGAAGGTACAAATAAATGGAAGCATATACTATGTTCATGGATGGGAAGAATTAACATCATTAAAATGTCCTTATTACCCAAAGCATTCTGTAGATTCAATGCAATCCCAATTAAAATACCAATGGCAGACTTCACAGAAATACAAAAAATACTCCAAAATGCCCATGAATATCCACAGAAATCTTGAGGAAGAACAAAGTAGGAAGAATCACAATAATGGACATCGAACTATACTACAAGGCCACTGTCATCAAAACTGCCTGGTACTGGCATAAGAATAGACATAGAGATCAATGGAACAGAATAGAGAGCCCAGAAATAAACCTAGGACTCTTTGGTCAATTAATATTCAACAAAGGGGAAAGGAACATCAAATGGAGTAAAAACAGTGTCTACGACAAGTGGTATTGGGAGAACTAGACAGCAACATGTAAAAAGATAAAGCTAGACCACTAACTACACCATACCCCAGAATAAACTCCAGATGGATAAAGGACTTAAACATAAGCAGTGCCACCATAAAGGTCCTGGAGAAAATTATAGGCAGTCAAATTTTTGATATCCTATACAGAAATATGTTTACTGATACTTCTCCAAGGGCAAAGGAAATAAAAGAACAAATCAACAAAATGAACTACATCAAATTGAAAAATTTCTGTTCAGCTCAAGAAAACACAAGCAAAATTCAAAGGGAACCAACTGTAGGGGAAAACCCTCAGACAAGAGTTTGATCTCCAAAATATATAAAGAACTAATGAGACTCAACACCAGAAAGACACACAGCCCAATTAAAAAATGGGCAAAGGACCTGAACAGACAACTCACTAAGGAAGATATACAAAGGGCCCAGAGACATATGAAAGAATGCTCAACATCACTAGCCATCAGGGAGATGCAAATGTACCACAATAAGATACACTTCACACCTGTCAGAATGGCAATCATCAACAAATCAACAAACAAGTGTTGGCAAGAATGTGGGGCAAAGGGAACCCTTGTGCACTGTTGGCGGGAATGCAGGTTGGTGCAGCCACTATGGAAAGCAATATGGAGTTTCCTTAAACAATTAAAAATGGAACTACCTTTTGCTCCAGCAATTCCACTACTAGGACTATACCTGAAGAATTCTGAAACACCAATTCAGAAGAACCTATGTACCCCTATGTTCATAGCAGCGTTATTTACAATAGCCAAAAGCTGGAAACAGCCTCAGTGCCCATCAGTGGATGATTGGATCAAAAAACTTTGGTACATTTACACAATGGAATTTTATTTATATAGCAGAAAGAAAGAAGGAACTCCTATGCTTTGCCACAACATGGATGGAACTAGAAAGTATTATGCTTAGTGAAATAAGCCAGTCAGTGAATGACAAATACCATGTGATCTCACCCCATTACAGGACAATAATGAACAAAACAAACAACAAGCAAAACAGAACCAGATATATGAATAGAGTGAATAGGCCTTCAGTGGGGAGGGGCAAGGGAATGTGGGGAGGAAGAGGCAAAGAAGAGGAGCAGTTTAGTCAAGAACCTAGTATGGAAAAACCATGGACATGGATGACAAGGTGGATTGACTTTGTAGGGGAGTGGGGGTTAGGGAAGGGGACAGAGGTGAGTAAAAAGGGGATGGATGTAATACAACAACAATAAAATTAAATTAAAAAAAAAAAAAGACTCGTACCTCATCTTTCAGCCATTCTAGTTCAATCAGGATGATGACAACCAGGATGATACAGACCTATAATAGCTATAATTTCTTGACCAATTTTGAGCTCTTTATGAGAATAGACTCTGATCATCTGCATATAGAGAACTATTAAATCACCTTGATTTCTTTGTTCTGCTTTCCCTCTTCTTCCTTATTAAAAACAAAAACAAAAACAAAAAACAAAACATGTTTGTGCACTAAGATGTTAATATATTTGATATGAGTACCCCTTCTTTTCATGGTGCAGAACTTGAATAATCACATTTCTTTTTAAAGCACCTATTTCACAAGTTTGGCTTTTGGTAAGGCAGGTAACTTTACCTGCATTTGGTTATACTATGGAAGATTATTTGCACAAATGGTACCAATTCTTCTCCTGGATCTCCACCCTTCTGTTATGCTACTTTACAGTTATCTCCATTAAGAAATGGAGTCTAGCTCTGGCTGACAGCACAGTAGATAAATTGCAGGCATGCAAACCCAAAGGTTGCTGGTTCGATTCCCCAGCCAGGGCACATAATGAGGTTGCAAGCCAGGTCTCCTGCCAGGTCTGTAGCTGAAGACAGGTGAGAAGCAATCATACATTGATGTTTCTTGACCTCTCTGCCTCTCTCCCTTCCTCTCTCTCTGGAAATAAAAAATAAAATCTTTAAAAAAAAAAGAAAAGAAAAAAGAAATGGAGTCTATTTCCATCCCCTTACATCATGGCTGGGCTTGCAGCTTACAACTTGTTTTGGATATTAGAAAAGCATCAGAAATGACCATGTACTTATTCTGAACTTAAACTTCAGGAATAATGTGTATAGACAAGATATCTTTTAGAAACATTCCCAGCTACTATGTGAAGAAACATAGGCTGGAAAGCTGAAAAAACATACCATCTAGAGCCAAGAAAACAACACAGCTAAGGCCATTTTTGGTCAGCCAGCCCCCAAATGACTCAGCAGCTAACCACAGAATCAGAGGGAGGCAGTGAGATCAGAAGAGTCACCAATGGGTTCTATCTTGAATTGCCTTCCTACAGAGAATTATGAGCTAAACACTTGTTTTAATCCACCAAGTTTTGTGTGAGAACATGATAGAAAACATAATACCTCTGTGAAGAATCTACTTCACAGAGGTATTATGAGAATTAAACACAGATGCTACATATAAAATGCTTTGAGCTGTGGCTGTCATATGGTAATTTATCAGCAAATATTAACTATCATAATTACCACCACTATCATCATCACCCATTAAGCATAAAATGCTACAATTTTTTAAATTTATTTTATTTATTTTGCTATTACAGTTGTCCCAAATTTTCCTCTTTTGCCTCCCTCTACCCAGTACCCCATTTCCTCCAGCCATGCCCCACTTAGTTCATGTCCATGAGTCATGCATATAAGTTCTTTGGCTTCTCTATGCCCTTTGTTCTTCTTATCATCCCCCTGTCTATTCTATAACCACCAATGTGTACTTTTTTTTTCCTTTCACATTCAGACAAATCACCAGTTAATTATTGCTTTTTGTCAGCCTCTCAAATCATATTAATATAAAGTTTTCTTTTCATTATTCCAAAATGCCTACATTAATTTATTTGTTTAATGAATTCCTATTTTAAGTAATATGAATTGCAATATTACCAAACACATGCAAAAGTACATTTACATACATATTTAAATTGCATACTGGATTTTGAAGCATTAATACAAAAATTTTTAAATATGCCAAACAGTTTACATAATTATTACATGATAAATGATAGTATTTTAGATATAATGTAGCAAAATTAAGCAGATTTTTTTCTTCTATAATATTTTACTCTTGAATGATATTTTTGTGAAATATATCACAGAAATGGTGTATTGCAAACTCACTTTTGTGAAAGTTTTCCTAGAGACAGTGCCAAACCCATAGTAAAAAATGAACTTGGTTTTTGAGTCAGATCCTTCCCCCTCCAATAACACAACTCAACTTTATTTTAAGCTACTACAATTTTTTTTTTTGAGGTGTTCCATCTTAAATAGTAGATTTATTTATTTATTTATTTATTTATTTATTTAGGCTGTGCACAGGTCTTTCTTCTTTCTATACCCTCTGTTTTTCCTCTACATGTGTTTTACAAGTTGAAGCCTTTAGAAATAATGACACTTGCAGTGCTCAGCCGGTCTCCAGAGTAGAACTTACTATGCCCACTGAGTTGAGGTAAAAAGTGAAAATCCTTAGGATTTAAATAATTTTATAGAATAGTATTCTAGCTCTGTTTTGAACTTGTGGTTGACTTCCTATGTGGTCCTAAACTAACTCCTGAACTATTTAAGAGTTTGTTAAGGTAGAGATTAGGTATATTCACATTTCAATAATAAGGTTTACTATAGTATTCATTCCTTTTCCCAAGCATCCCCATTTTGGGGGACTTCATAACTGGAAATGTATGTTTCCATGATTTAGTTGAAAGGAATCTCATCTAATTTACATGCTAATATGAGAATATATATTGTATAAGTACATGAATCATATAGTTTATTAGTTTTCAACTTCCATCCAAATTGGTCTTCATTCTTAGCATCTTTTCTAACCTAAAGGTTGACTAATTTCCCAACACACCCATGACCAGTTGCTTGTTATTGAAAACATAAATTGCTAACAAAATCTAACTATTGCAGACCCACAAATAAGCACATATTTTGTAACAGTGAATAAGAATGATGGCATGTTTTCTATGTAACATACATCTGCATTTTGTTACTTTTTCCTCTTCTTTAACTGCATTTGAATTTTCTGAGTTATTGCAAGTAACCTGATTTTCCCATATTGTGAAATGATTTCAATCTAAGAAAACTTAACCTGAAGTAATACAGATATAAGTAACATACATAATTGTATTTACTAAATATTATTTAGTAAAATCTATTTATAACAAGATCAATTGAAAGCATTCATGTTAGTTAGTTCTTATCCATTAAGCTGCCCGATGTCTTTTGATTGGTGCATTTAATCCAGTTACCCTTGTACCTGTGCTCCTGTCTGTCTCTCTGTTTCTTCATCTTCTTAAAGCAAACCCATCAGCATCTCTTGCAATGCTGATTTGGTGGAGATGTATTCTTTTAGACTTCTTTTGTCTGGGAAAATCCTTATTTCACCTTCCATTTTGAATGACAACCTTGCTGGGTAGAGTATTCTTGGTTGCAGGCCTTTGTTTTTCATTGCTTGAAATATTTTTTGCCATTCCCTTCTGGCTTGTGTTTCTGTTGAGAAATCAGATGATAACCTTATGGGAGTCCCCTTGTATGTTATTAGCTGTTTCTCTCTTGCTGCTTTTAGAATTCTCTCTTATTCTCTCTTTGTCTTTGAAATTTGCCATTATCATGATGATGTGTCTTGGAGTGGGCCTGTTTGGGTTCATCTTCACTGGGACCCTCTGTGCTTCCTGAGTTTGCATGACATTTTCTCTCCTCAAGTTAAGAAAGTTTTCTGTCATTACTTTTTCAGAAAGATTTTCTATCCCTTGCTCCTCCTCTTCTCCTTCTGGTATCCCTATGGTACGGATGTTATTATGTTTCATGTTGTTTTTAAACTTCTTCATTCTTTTTCAATCTTTTTTCATTTTGTTGCACTGCCTGGGAATTTTTTTCTACATTGATCTCCAGCTTAATGATCTGATCCTCTGCTTTCTCTAGCCTGCTTTTGATTCCTTTTACTGTGTTCTTCAACTCAGAAATTGTATTCTTCATTTCCTCTGGGCTCTTATTGATGGTGTCTATGTTATTTTTAATGTTGATATAGTTCTCAGTAAGTTCCTTGTAGCTTCCCTGGAATTGTTTGTAGTTTCTCTGGAGTTCTTCATAGTTCCCCTGGAGTTGTTTGTAGTTTTCTTTGAACTCACTGAACTCATTGAGCTTCTCTATCATCATTATGAATTCCATGTCTAATAGTATGTTTGCCTCTATTTCATTTTGCACTCTTCCTGGGGATTCCTCCTTTATATTTCTTTGTCACCCCATTTTAGGTGGCTCTTGTTTGTTTCTGCTTCTTAGATTGGTCTGTTTTGACTTACTTTCTTAGTGGTATGATCTGTGGTGTAGAGGTGCACTTTTTTTACTTCCTGGATCTATCCTTGGTGATGTCAGCTTGTGCTCCTGTCTGGGCCTAGTCAGCCAGTTGGATGCTACCAGATATTCAATCAGTCTGTGATCAGTGGTCAGTTTTAGGCATCCTTGGGTGGGGCAGATGAATTCAGTTGTTAATCCAATCAACCTGTGATCTGAGATCAGGTTTAGGCACTGCTGGGTAGGGTGGATTAATTCCTTCCAGAGGGGCTGTGGCTTCCCGTCAGGCTCTTGCCCTTAGGAGAAGAGTGATCTGAGGGCTGTATGGGAGATGGGTCAGCAATGGACTCACGGGCTGCTCTCTCAGCTCTATGGCAAATTCCCATACAGTTGGTTCTCTTTTAAATTTTTAAAAATAATTCCTTTATTATTTTCAGAGATAGGTAAAGGGAAAAAGGCAGAAAGGGAGAAACATCAATGGTTGGTTGCCTTTCATCTGCCTCCAGCTATGGACCTGGCTGGAGACCTGACTTGTAACCTGGTTATGTGCCCTGGCTGGGAATAAAACCAGTGACCTTTGGATTCACAGGCCAGTGCCTATCCACTGAGACACCAGCTAGGGCCAAGTTCCCTTTTAATTTTGATGATGTTTTCTTTAGCTGAACAGAAACTTTTCAGTTTGATATAGTCCCATTTATTTGTTCTTTTATTTCCTTTGCCCTTGGTGAAGTATCAGTAAACATATTTCTGCATAGGATATCTAAAAGTTTACTGCCTATATTTTTCCCCAAGAACTTCATGGTGGCACTGCTTATGTTTAAGTCCTTTATCCATCCTGAGTTTATTCTGGTTATACTGTAAGTTGGTGGTCTAGTTTAATTTTTTGCATGTTGCTGTCCAGGTCTCCCAACACCACTTGCTGAAGAGACTGTTTTTACTCCATTTGATGTTCCTTTCCCCTTTGTCAAATATTAATTGACCATAGAGTCCTGGGTTTATTTCTGGACTCCCTTTTCTGTTTCATTGATCTCTATGTCTATTGTTATGTCAGTACCAGACTGGTTTGATGATAGTGGCCTTGTAGTATAGTTTGATGTCCGTTATTGTGATTCCTCCTACCTTGTTCTTCTTTCTCAAGATTGCTGTGGCTATTCATGGGTGTTTTTGGCTTCTTATAAATTTTTAAAGTATTTTTTTTTTCAATTTCTGTGAAGTATGTTATTGGTATTTTGTTTAGGATTACATTGAATCTACAGATTGCTTTGGGTAGTATGGACATTTTAATTGTGTTAATTCTTCCCATCCATGAATATGGTATATGCTTCCATTTATTTGTATCTTCCTTAATTTCTTTCTTCAATGTTTTGTAGTTTTCTGAGTACAGGTCTTTTACCTCCTTGGTTAAGTTTATTTCTAAGTACTTTATTTTTCTTGTTTCTATAGTGAATGGAATGTGTTTTTTAGCTTCTCTCTCTGATGTTTCCTTATTGATATACAAAAATGCCTTTGATTTCTGAATATTGACTTTATATCCAGCTATTGTGCTAAATTTGCTTATTAGGTTGAGTAGGTTTTTGATGAATTCAGTCAGGATTTTTATGTACACTGTCATGTCATCTGAAACCAATGACAGTTTGACTTTCTCCTTTCCAATTTGGATACCTTTGTTGTTGTTGTTGTTGTTGTTGTTGTTGTTGTTTCCTTCTCTGACAGCTATGGCTAGAACTAGAATTTCCAAAATAATGTTGAATAGAAGTGAAGAAAGTGAACAGCCTTGTCTTGTTCCTGATCTTAGGGGAAAGCTTTTAGTTTTTGCCCATTGTGTATCATGTTGACTTCAGGTGTCTCATATTTGGCCTTTATTATTTTGAAGTATGCTCCCTCTATTCCCATTTTCTGAGTGTTTTTATAAAAAATGGTTGTTGTACTTTATTAAATGCTATTTCAGCATCTACTGATATGATCATATGGTTTTTGTCTTTCATTTTGCTTATGTCATGTACTATACTTATTGATTTGTGAATGTTGTACCATCCTTGCATCCCTGGGATGAAATCCACTTGATCATGGTTTATGATCTTTTTAATGTATTGCTGGATCTGTTTGGCCAATATTTTGTTAAAAATCTTAGCATCTATGTTCATCAGAGATATTGGCCTATAGTTTTCTTAGCTGTGTTGTGACCAGGTTTTGGACTTAGAAGTATATAGGCCTCATAGAAGTTGTTTGGGAGTCTTCCCTCTTCCTGGATTTTTGAAATAGGTTGAGAAGGACAGGAGATAGTGTTTCTTTAAATGTTTGGTAAAATTTACCTGTGAAGCCATCTGGCCCAGGGCTCTTTTGCATTGGGAGGTTTTTGATTACTTCTTCATTTTCACTAGTTGTCATTGGTCTATTTAGGATTTCTGCTTCTTCTGAATTAAGTTTTTGTAGATTATAGTTTGAGAAATTTATCCATTTCACTCACATTTTCACATTTCTTGTTATATAGTTGTTTGTAGTAATTTCTTTTTTAATTTAATTTATTAAAATTTTATTCATTATTTATAGAGAGAAGGTAAGGGAGGGAGTCATACAGGGAGAGAAACATCAATCTATGGTTGCCTTTCACCTGACTCCAGCTGTGGACCTGGCTTGAGACAAGGTTTGCAACCTGGGTATGTGCCCTGGTTGGAAATCGAAGGGGTGACACTTTGGTTTCCAGGCCAGCACCAATTCACTTAGCCACAACAACCAGGTGTTCATGACATTTTTAATGTTGCTGTGGCTTCATATGCAGTTAGAAGAGTCATTTCTCACAGTTTTTATGTTCAGAGGACCTTTCTGAAGTCGAAAACTGACATCAGTTTATTCAGTTTACCTCTAAACCACCTTTGAGCCTTTGAATTGCCAGTCATCTCCATTTTTGAGAACTAAAAATTTATTTGAAGCTTTAGACAAGAAGCTTCAAATCTCTAGCTTAAAAGTATACTTGGTATAAGAAAAGTAAATGTCATGATACAGAAATCAATGACTTTTCTACATATATGAAAATTATTACCTATGAAGCCTATGTCATAATTATAAAAATGTGTTCAAGATTTGTTATTAAAATCTTGTTGACCCTGGCTGGTAGCACAGTGGTTGAGGCGCCGGCCTGTGAACCCAAAGGTCGTAGGTTCGAATCCCCAGCCAGGGCACATAACAAGGTTGCAAACCAGGTCTCCAGTCAGATCTGTGGCTGGAGTCAGGTGAAAGGCAACCATATATTGATGCCTCTCTCCCTCTCTGCCTCTCTCTCTTCCCCTCTTTCTAGAAATCATGAAATAAAATCTTAAAAAAAAATATTTTAAATCTTGTTGAAAATGATGAAATAAAAAGTATGTTGACGCAACAAACTTACCATTAATCCTTACTAATTACTAGTATGTGCTCTGGTTTCTATTGGTTCTTTTCCAGAGAATTTGGTGCTTTCCTGTATCTATACATTTGCTCATTCCATTACTCCTTCCTTGACCCTATTGACTTCTAGGGGAAATTTTGTCTATCTTTTATGACAGCCAAAATGCCATTACTACTTTGGTCTTCTCTGACCCACCAATGAGAACTTGTTCACTCTTCCCTTAAGTAGCTGTAGACCTATATAAATATGTTGTAGCACTTATGGTTATTATTTGTCATAGTTGTTTCTAATGTACCTTACAAGAATGTGAGATCCATGAGAATGGGGGATGTACTCATGGAGATACTCCATGTGTACTCTCCCATGTGCATTCCTCAAAGTACCTAGTGCACATAATGTGTTGAACGATTAAGTATATAAAATTGCCACTTGCTATAAGAAGCTGGAATGAATATGGCCCCAAGTTTTTCAGTTAAAATAGAATGTCTGATACTATGTATGTAACTGAGAATGTCTTGCCCATCATATATTTTTAATTTCATCAGAAATAAAATTAAAATAATCCTTGGTTGAAAAAAAAGTATGTTGACATAAATTTGCTAGCAAGATCTCTTAAAGGAAAAAAAAAAAATATATATATATATATATATATATATATATATATATATATGCATATATATATAACCTTGTTCAACAACTGAATTTACATGTCTATAGTAATCTTAGTGGTATGAAATTTTCACAACTTTATACATTAAAATAAATCTTTCCCACGTCTGAATTTTCCATTATTTAAATCATCTGCTCCCTTAGAATATAAGCATTGTAATGGTGTGATGATGTCTATCTTGTTTGTTGTGGATAGTTCATGAAAACAACATTCTAATGTTTAAATATATAGAATAGACACTATTAGGTCTGGAAAACCAATGACAGCAGGACTCATCACTATATCTGCAGATGGCCTAGATTTCCTGGTTCTGTTCTTTTTTAAAAATTCCTAATTAGCCAAAACCTTTATTTAAAACATCAACAAATTACTCTTCTTATTAAGGAATACTTGTCCATTGTAAGCACCTTGGAAAATACAGGTAGAAAATAGAGGATCATTAAAATAATCCATTATCTTACTACTTTCACACCACTGCAGTCCATTCTCTACAGAGCAACTACTTTGATATTTACAAATTGCCCATCTACTCAGAACTCTCTAATGGTTCCCTGCTACACTTAAAACAAAGTCTAAATTAATTACTTTCCATGCTTACAGTAAAAAATGACTTGGTACCTGTATCTCTCTCTCTCTCTCTCTCTCTCTCTCTCTCTCTCTCTCTGTCCCTGTCTCTCTCTTCTCTCTGTCTCTGTCTCTAATTCCCCACTGCTCTCCTCCTACCTCCTTATAGTCTAGTACAGCATTGAGTTAAAATTTCCCAACCATGCCAAGCACATTCCTACCAAGTAATTTCTTAAAATCCTTTGTATTTCTGAAGTATCAGTTGTGATTTCTCCTCTGTCATTTCTGATTCTGTTTATTTGGGTCATCTCTCTCTTTTTCTTGATGAGTATGGTTAAAGGCTTGTCAATTTTGTTTATTTTTCAAAGAACCATCTCCTAGATTTCTTGATTTCTTGAATTGTAGTTTGAGTCTCTAAGTTACTTAATTTTGCTCTGATCTTGCTGATTTCCTTCCTTCTACTTGCTCTGTGCTTTGTTTGTTGTTGCTCCTCTAGTTCTTGCAGCTTTGTGGTTAGGTTGTTTGTATAAGCTTCTTCTAACCTTTTCAGGTAGGCCTGTATTGCTATGACTTTCCCTCTGAGGATTGTCTTTGCTGTGTCCCATAAGTTTTGGGCTGTTGCGTATTCATTGTCATTTATTTCCAGAAACTTTTTTATTTCATCTTTGATCTCATTGCTTATCCATTCCTTACTTTAAAAAAGTCTCTATGAGTTAGAATGTTTTTGTTTTTGTTTTTGTTTTTCCTTTGAGATTGGTTTCTAGTTTCAAGCCATTGTGAATTGAAAAGATTCTTGGTATGATTTCAATTTCCCTGTATTTGTGGAGGCTTATCTTGTGACATACCATGTAGTCTATCTTAGAAAATATTCTATGTGCATTTGAAAAGAATGTGTAGTTTTCTTCTTTGGAGTGAAAGGTTCTGTTCTGTATATATCAGTTAGGTCCATTTCCTCTAGGCTGTTGTTCAAGATCACAATATCCTGGTGTTTTTTGTTTGGAAGATCTATCCATTGTTGATAATGGGGTATTAAATCCTCTACTATTAGTGTGTTGCTGTCCATATCCTCCTTGAAGTCCCTCAAGATTTTCCTTATATATTTGGGAGCTCTTATTTTGGGTGCATATATGTATACCAGAGTTACTTATTTTTGATGGGTTGTTCCCTTAAGTATTATGAAATTACCTACTTTGTCTCTTTTTGTGGCCTTCATCATAAAATCTATTTTGTCTGAAATAACTATTGCTACCTCAGCCTTTTTTTCATGTCCATTAGCTTGATATATATTTCCCCATCCCTTCACTTTATATCTGTGTCAATCATTTGTTCTGAGGTGGGTCTCTTGAAGACAGAATATATATGTGAATCATGTTTTCTTATCCATTCAGCTACCCTATATCTTTTGATTGGTGCATTTAATCCATTTACATTTAAGATTATTATTCATTGATATTTATTGCCATTTTCTCTCTTTTTATCTGTGTTTCTCTCTGTCTCTCTGTTTCTTTTTTCTTTCTTTTTTTTTTTTTTAAGTAGACCCGTTAACATTTCTTGCAATGCTGATTTGGTAGAGGTGTATTCTTTTAGTCTTCTTTTGTCTAGGAAACTCCTTATTTCTCCTTCCATTTTGAATGAGGGCCTTGCTGGATAGAGTATCCTTGGCTGCAGGCCTTTGTTTCCCATTACTTGGAATATTCCCTTTCTGGCTTGTATTGTTTCTGTTGAATAATCATTTGATAACTTTTTTGGAGCCCCCTTATATATTATTTGCTGTTTCTTTCTTGATGCTTTTAGGATTCTCTTCTTGTCTTTGAAATTTGCCATTTTAATTATGATGTGTCTTGGAGTGGGCCTATTTGAATCCATTCTTATTGGGGACATCTGTGCATTCTGAACTTGAGTAATGTTTTCATTCATCATGTTAGCAAAGTTTTCTATCACTATTTTTTTGAACGGGTTTTCCATTCCATGTTTCTCTTTCCCTTCTGGTAATATCAAAGAAGGAATGAATATTATTACATTCCTTCTTGTGCAGCAGCTCTCTTAAAACCTCTTCATTTTTGTCCAGCCTGTTTCATTCTGTTGCACTGTCTTGGAATATTTTTCTGCATTGTCCTCCAGCTCACTGATCCAATCCTCTTCTTCCTCCAGCCTACTGTTGATTCCTTCTACTGTATTCTTCAATTCAGAAATTGTATTCTTAAATTCCTCCTGGCTGTTACTGATAGTTTCTAAGTCCTTTTTAATGCTGATGTAGTTTTTGGTAGTTTTCTTGTAGCCTTCCTGGAGTTGTTTGCAGTTCCCCAGGAGTTGTTTATAGTTATTTTTGAGATCACTGAGCTCATCATCATTATTTTGAATTCCATATCTGATAGTTTGCCTCCTCTGTTTCATTTAGTGATCTTTCTGGGGACTTTTTTTTGTAAATGGACTGTTTTATTTCTCCCCATGTTTAGGTTTCATTGTAATCCATTCAAACTGATCAGCTACCCAACTAAGGATCTGCTAGGCTGGAAGGATTGATTTAGTCGTAATCCTACCGATCTGTGATCCATGGCCAGACTCAGATACAGGGTGGGGGGCAGACCGATTCAGTTATAAATTAATGAATCACCTCCCCAAATTAGGCCTTGCTGTGCTAGACAGAGAGGTTCAATTGTAATCCAATGGCTCAGTCACCAGCTCAGGTGCAGCTTGGTGGGACAAATTCTGATGTAAATCAATGAATCTGATCAGTTGCCAGGCTCAGCACCACTGGGCTAGACAGCAAGATCCAATTGTAATCCCATGAATCTATGATTAACCAGTAGGCTCAGGTGGCACTGGGCTCAACTGAAAGATTCTATTGTAATCCAATGAATCTGTGATCAGCACCAGGCTAAGGGGCCACTGAGCTAGACTAAAAGTTTCCATTGTAATCCAATGAGTTTGTGATTAGCTGGCCAGGCCTAGGGACCAGTGGGTGGGATCACTCAACTCAGTTGGGAACCAATGAATCCACCATCAGCCACCAGGCTTGCATGCCACTGTCTGGGCTGACTGATTGACCCAGCCCTATGTCAGAGTTTGTAATCAGCCTCTAGGCCCAGGCACTGCTGGGCAAGTGTGACTCAGTTGCAAATCAATGAATCCACAATCAGCCACCAGCCTCACACACCACTGTGTGGGGCTGTCTGACTCACCCAACTGTGAGAGAGTTTGTTTTCAGCTGCTAGGCCTATACTCTGCTGAGAGAGAAGGACTGACAGTTGCAAAGCAATGAATGTAAGATCAGCCAGTGGGCTTACATGACACTGTGCAGGGCTGACTGACTGACCCAGCTTTAAGTCAGAAAGTTTATAATAAGCCACCAGGCCCAGGCACTGCTGGGTGAGAAATACCTCTTCAGGTGCCAACTATTGTATCTATGCTCAGACATGGCAGGGCAGGACAGGTTTATTTAGATGTAAGTCAAAGAATTGTGATCAGGTATGAGGTTCAGGCACTGCTGGGTGGGGCAGATTGCTCCCAGTGGGTGGAGCTATGAGGCCCCCTCAGTTGGAAGCCACTTGGTGCAGCATAGTCCACCTGAGGTGTGGGTTATGAGTCAGCACAGTGATCCCCACAGCTGCTTTCCCACTTCTCTTTGCCAATCCACTGTCAAAAACTCCTCATGCATCTCCAGTCAAGTCTGCCCTCCCTCTGCTGAAGCCCAGGATAGATGGGTGCCAATGTATTTTCATTATGGTCACCCTAGTAGTTCTCTGTCTACAGCTCTCTTAGGCAAGTAAACTCCACAGCTTTCTGCCCTTCTCAGCTGTATGCCGCTCTAGTCTCTGCCATGTTGCTGTAGGCTGGGAAACCCAACTATAGAACCAGAACCCATCATTCTCCCAGGTGGAGCCCCCTGCTCTGTTTGGCAGCTTCCTCTGGTGTGGGCCCAGCCAGCCCTCTCATGTTTCTGTGATTCCTACCAGTCACATTGTGATGAAGCATACCTTTCTTTTCTGTCCATGTTTATAAAACTTCTTTCCTGCTGGTGTTCTATTGGTAATTCCAGCTGACTTTTCCTCCAAAAAAAGTAATTCCACATGTGACCTGGGAGGAGATTGATGTAGCTTCCACTTATTCTTCTGCTATCTTGCCAGAATCTCTATTTTAGAATTCTTTTCATTAAAGTTGATATCCAGTTCAATGACATTGTTACTTGAGAAAATGCTTGATATTATTTCCATTTTAATGAATTTGTTAAGGCTTATTTTGTATACTATATTGCACTTGATATTTGAGAATAATCCATGTATGCTTGAGAAGAATGTGTATTTTGTAGTTTTGGGTGTTAAAGTTTTATAAATTTCAATTAAGTCCATTTGACCTAGTGTATCATTTAAGATAGTTGTTTTCTTGTTTTTTGTTTTTGACTAGATTATCAATCCATTAGTTACATTGGCAATAAAATACTCACAATGAATGCATTTTTTAAATTTAATTTTATTGTTGTTTTATTACATTAATCTCATTTTTCCCCTTTCCCTTTCCTCACCCTCATTGCTCACCACCCCCATAGTGTATCCCACATGTTGTCCATGTCTATGCATGAGCCATCCATGCTATTTCTTAACTAAACCTTTTTCCCTTCTTTGCCTCCTTCTGCCCTCTCTCCCACCCCTCTGCACACCGAAAGTCTGTTCCTTGTATTCATGTCTCTGGTTCTGTTTGGTTTGCTTGTTTTTTTCTTCATTAGTCTTTTGTATTAAGTGAGAACATGTGATATTGTATTTTTGCTGCCTGGCTTATTTCATTAATTATGATACTCTTTAGTTCCATCCATACTACCACAAATGGTAGGAGTTTTCACTCTTTCTGCTTCATAGAACTCCATTGTGTAAATGTACCAAAGTTTTTTGATTCATTCATTCACTAAAGGACACTTAGGTTGTTTCCAGTATTTGGCTATTGTAAATAGTGCTGTTATGAACATAGGGGTACGTAGGTTCTTCTGAATTGGTATTTCAGGATTCTTTGGACATAATTCTAGGAGTGGAATCACTGGGTTGTAAAGCAGTTCTAGTCTTAGTTTTTTGAGGAAATTCCATACTGTCTTCCATTGTGGCTGCACCAGACTGCATTCCCACCAGCAGTGCACCAAGGTTAGCTTTTCTCCACAGCCTCATCAGCGCTTGTTTGTTGATTTGTTGAACATGGCCATTCTGACAGGTGTGAGGTGGTATCTCATTGTGTTTTTTTATTTTGTAATTTTATTGTTGTTGTATTACATCCATCCCCTTTTTGCTCCCCTCTGTCCCCACCCACCCACCCATTCCCCCAAAAGTCAATCCCACCTGTTGTCCATGTCCATGGTTCCTTTATACTAGGTTATTGTCTAAGCTGCTCCCCTTTCTTGCCTCTGCCTCCCCCTCCCCCCAACCCCTTTCCCCCTGACCACTGAAGGCCTATTCACTGTATTCATATATTTGGTTCTGTTTTGCTTATTATTAGTTTTGCTCATTATTGTCCCATAATGGGTGAGATCATATGATATTTGTCCTTCATTGACTGGCTTATTTCACTAAGCATAATACTATCCAGTTCCATCCATGTTGTTGCAAAGGGTACAAGTTTCTTCTTTCTTTCTGCTATATAGAACTCCATTGTGTAAATGTACCAAAGCTTTTTGATCCAATCATCCACTGATGGGCACTTAGGCTGGTTTTAATTTGCATCTTTCTGATGGCTAGTGATGTTGAGCATTCTTTCATGTGCCTATGAGCACTTTGGTTTTTGTCCCCCAGAAAAATTTCTGTTTAGGTCTTTTGTCCATTTTTTAATTAGGCTGTTTGTCTCCTTGGTTATGAGTCATATTTGTTCTTTATATATTTTGGAGTACAAACATTTGTCTGAGGTGTTATTAGCAAATATGCTTTCCCATATGGCTGGTTCCCTTATTAGTTTGTTGATTTTTTCTTTAGCTGAGCATAACCTTTTCAGTTTGATTTAGCCTCATATTTTGTTATTTACTTGTTCCTTTATTTCCTCTGCCCTAGAATACATATTTCAGTGAAAAGTTTCCTGCATCAGATATCTGCAAAATGTTTTCCTATATTTTCCTCTAGGGCTTTTATGGTGGCACTGCTTATTTTTAGCTCTTTTATCCATCTTGAGTTTATTCTTGTGTATGGTGTGAATTGGTGGTCTAGTTTCCTTTTTTTGCATGTGCCTGTCCAGTTCTCCCAACACCACTTGTTGTAGAGGCTGTTTGTCCCTTATACCTTTTACAAATATTAGTTGTCCTTATCTCTTTTTTAAATATTAGTTGCCCATACAATCCTGGGTTTATTCTGGTCTTTTTATTATATTCTATTGATCTGTTTGTCTGTTCTTATGTCAGTTCCAGACTGCTTTGATTACTATAGCTATGTAATATAGTTTGATATCTGATATTGTGATTCATCCTACTTAGATATCCTTCCTCAAGATTGCTGTAGCTACTCCGGGTCATTTTTGTCTCCATATCATTTTTTAAAAAAAATATTTGTTCTCAGTCTTTGAAATATGATGTTGGTATTTTAATAGGGATTGCATTAAACATATAGATGGCTTTGGGTCATATAGCCATTTTAATGATATTAATTCTTCCCAACCAAGAACATGGTATATGATACCATTTATTTTTATCTTCCTTAATTTCTTTCTTCAGTGTTCTGTAGTTTCCTGAGTAAGGTCTTTTATCTCCTTGGTTATATTTATTCCTAGGTAGTTTATTTTTTTAGTTTCTATAGTAAATGAGATTTGTTTTATTTAGTATCTTTCTCTAATGTTTCATTGTTGATGTATAAAAATGCCTTCAATTTCTGTATATTGACTGTATATCCAGCTATTTTGCCATATTTACTTATTAGGTTAGGTTTAGTAGATTTTTAATGGAGTCTTTGGGGTTTTCGTTGTACACTATCATGTCCTCTGCAAATAAAGATGGCTTTGTTCCTCCTTTCCAATTTGGATGCCTTTGATTCCTTTTTCTTGTCTGATAGCTGTGTGTAAAACTTCTAAGAATACATTGAATAGAAGAGGAGAGAGTGGGCACACTTGCCCTGTTCCTGATCTTAAGGGAAAAGCTTTCAGTTTTTTTCCCATTGTATATGTTAGCTGCGAGGTTATTATATATGGCCTTTATTATGTTGAGGTATGCTCCCTCTTTTTTTCATTTTGCTCTGTTTTTTTTTTTTTTTTCTTTTCTTTTTTTTAATGTGTCTGGTTCTATTTTGCTTGTTTGCATGTTTTTAAAAATAATTTTATTTATTATTTCCAGAGAGAAAGGAAGGGAGAGAGGCAGAGAGGGAAAAAGTCTTCAATGTATGGTTGCCTTTCACCTGACTCAAGCCACAGACTTGGCTGGAGACCTGATTTGCAGCCTCGTTATGTGCCCTGGCTGGGGAATCAAACAAACCACCTTCAGGTTTGTAGGCCACCACCTTATCCACTGTGTGACCAGCCAGGGCTGTTTGTATGCTTTGTTCATTATTGTCCTGTAATGGGTGAGATCATATAGTATTTGGCTTTCATTCACTGACTTATTTCACTAAGCATAATACTTCCACTTCCATCTATGTGTTGGAAAGGGTAGGAGTTCCTTCTTTCTTTCTGCTGTGTAATATTCCATTGTGTAAAGATACCAAAGATTTTTGATACAATCATCCATTGAGGGGCACTTAGGTTGTTTCCAGCACTTGGCTATTGTAAATAGTGCTTCTATGAACATAGGGTTACATAGGTTCTTCTGAATTGGTGTTTCAGAATTCTTCAGGTATAGTCCTAGTAGTGGAATTACTGGATCAAAAGGCAGTCCTGTTCTAGGGGCAGGGCCAGTCATCAAAGGAACCAGCGAGGGTGCAGGCTGCCCTGCAGGGGTGCTGGGTGCCCATCACAGATAGGAACCTCCACCAGGAGTTGGAGAGGATATCCTGGGGGCCCCAGAACACAGGCAGACCTAAAACCCAGTTAGGCTATTAAAGGCCCAGCCTACCTGGGGGCTGACACTCAGAATCAGTCCTGACTGTGATAATCATAGGCCCTGCCACTCCAAGACCAGCTAGACTGTATGTAAACTGCAGAGATCAGACCAAGAAAAAAGGCAGACTCAGGAAAGGGATCGTTGCTAATCTCAAACACCTGAGTTACACCAAGAGCTACATGAATTATTATTCCCCAACATATTCTTTTCAAAAGTTATTTCTCACATAATTTTAATCCCTCCCTATCTCAATCCAGCTAGATATCCAAGACCATCCCCCTACTATTCATTTAAAGTCTACTCACTCTCTGGGTATAACACATTCCCAGTCCTCAGTCTAAGTATTCCTCTCCTCCCAAGCCACCTAAACCCTTTCTTTATTCTTTTCTCTCTTTCATTTCTTTTTTTCCTTCCTTCCTTTTTTATTTCTTTTTTATTCTTTTCTTCCTCTTAAAGCCCACAGGTCCTGCATCCACCAGGACCAATCAGAGATCATAAAGGGTGAACAGCCACCTAAACCCTTTCTTTATTAATACTGTTTTTTCTTTTTCTTATTATGTTTACCTTGATTTTTTTTCTGTTTTCATTTCTTTTAAAATTTTTTTCTCTCTGATATAGGCACATAGGTCCTGGCTCCAGCTGGACCAATCAGGGATCATTAAGGGTGAACAGCCTCCTAAACCCTTTTTGCATATATATATATATATATATATATATATATATATATATGTTTTCTGTTGTTGTTGTTGTTGTTTTTTGCTAAAAGCCCTCAGGTCCTGGCTCCAGCAGGACCAATCTGGGATTATTAAGGGTTAACAGCAATCTAAACCCTTTCTTCTTATTATTATTCTATTTATTTTTATTTTTTATTTTCTTTTTCTTTTTTTCCTGCCTCATGTCCTGTGTCCACCTGGGCCAATCAGGGACCACTAAGGATGAACAGGGAGGCAGATGCAAGAACTATATACATAGGCTTACACTGTTCACTCATACTTGAGGCTTTCTGATTTTCCCTCTCCCCATTTCTGTGAGAAAGGGTAGAAGGAGCATCTTGACTGGAAGGAAAGGAGCAACATTCACAACCAATCCAGAATACAACCAGACAACCCAAATAAGGACCACACCAAGAACAACAAGTGGAGAAAATCTGGAAGACTGCAACATTGAACTCCACAAATCTCCTAACATAGAAGGGAGGGTGCTCAACGAAGGCAAGGAAACTAAGCACAATAATTCAAGGGAGGGGGGGAAAGAACAAAACAAAACACAAAAAGAAAGCAACAACAGACATCAAAATGAAAAGACAAATCCCCAGAAAGACTAACAAATGAAACAGAGGCACATGAAATATCAGATAAGGAATTCAAAAGAATGATGATAGAGAAGCTCAATGAGCTTAGCCAGCTCAAAGAAAACTATAAACAACTCCAGGGAAGTTGCAAGGAACTTACTGAGAGCTACAACAAAATCAAAAAGGACATAAAAACTATCAGTAAGACCAGGAGGAAATGAAGAATACGATTTCAGAATTGAAGAATACAGAAGAAGGAATCAACAGTAGGCTAGAGAAAGCAGAGGACAAGATCAGTGAGTTGGACGATAATGAAGACAAATACTCCAAGATAGTACAAGAGAATAAAAAAAGGCTGAACAAGATTGAAGAGGGTTTAAGAGAGCGGCAGGACAACAAGAACAATACCAACATCTGTATCATAGGGATACCAGAAGGAGAAGAGAAACAAGAAATGGAAAACCTATTCAAAAAAGTCATGATAGAAAATTTCCCTAACATGATGAGTAAAAACAATAATCAAGTTCCGGAAGCACAGATGGTCCTAATGAAGATCAACCCAAACAGACAACACCAAGGCACATTATTATTGAAATGGCTAATTTCAAAGACACAGAGAGAATCCTAAGAGCATCAAGAGAGAAATGACAAATAACATATAAAGAGGCTCCAATAAGGCTATCAAATGATTATTCAACAGAAACAATTCAAGCCAGAAGGGAATGGCAAAAATTGTTTCAAGTAATGGTAAACAAAGGCCTGCAACCAAGAATACTCTACCCAGTAAGACTCTCATTCAAGATAGAAGGAGAAATAAGGAGCTTCCCAGGCAAAAAAAAAAAAAAAAAAAAAAAAAAAAAAAAAAAAAAAATACAAAAAGAAGACATCTCTACCAAACCAGCACTGCAAGAAATGCTAAAGGGTCTGCTTTAAAAATAACTAAATAAATAAAATGAAGAAACAGAGAAAGCCAAAGAGGAATACAGACACAAAGGGAGAAAATGGCAATGAATAAGTATCAATCAATAATAACCATAAATGTAAATGGATTAAATGCACCAATCAAAAGATATAGGGTAGCCGAATGGATAAGACAACACAATCCACATATGTGGTGTCTTCAAGAGACTAACCTCAAAACAAAAGATCGACACAGATTGAGTCAAGGGATGAAAAAATATATATCAAGCAAATGGACACACACAAAAAAGCTGGAGTAGCGATACTTATTTCAGATAAAATAGATTTTACAATGAAGGCCATAAAAAGGGACAAAGAAGGACATTATATAATACTTAAGGGAACAATCCACCAAGAAGAAAAAACTCTGATAAACATATACGTGCCCAATGTAGCAGCTCTGAAACATATTAGGAAAATCTTGGAGGACTTTAAGAAAGATATAGACAGCAATGCACTAATAATAGGGGATTTTAATATGCCACTATCAACAATGGACAGATTGTCCAAACAAAAAATCCCCAAAGATGAGGTGGCATTGAACAACACTCTAGAGGAAATGGACCTAACTGATGTATACAGAGTCTTTTACCTCAAAGAAGCAAAATACACATTCTTTTCAAATGCACATGGATCATTCTCTAAGATAGACCACATGGTAGTTCACAAGACAAGCCTCCACAAATACAGGTAAATTGAAATCATACAAAGTATCATCTCAGATCACAATGGCTTGAAACTAGAAACCAATCTCAAGGGAAAAAAACAAAAATTCTCTTACTCATGGAGACTGAATAACATGCTTTTTAGCAATTAATGGGTTAACAATGATATCAAAGATGAAATAAAAAAAGTTCCTGGAAACAAAAGACAATGAACACACAACAGCCCAAAACCTATGGGATAGAGCAAAGGGATTGCTCAGAGGGAAATTCATAGCAAAACAGACCTTCCTAAAAAGGTCATGAGAATTTTATAAAAACAACCTAACAATAAAGCTGCAAGAACTAGAGATACAACAACAAACAAAGCCTAGAGCAAGTAAAAGGAAGGAAATCATCAAGATCAGAGCAGAACTAAATAACTCAGAGATTCAAACTGCAATTCAAAGAATCAACAGGTCCAGGAGCTGGTTCTTTGAAAAAATAAACAAAATTGACAAGTGTTTACCAGACTAATCAAGAAAAAGAGAGAGAGGACCCAAATAAAGAGAGTCAGAACTGACAGAGGAGAAATTACAACTGATACCTCAGAAATACAAAAGATTGTAAGAAATTACTACAAAAACTATATGACAAAAAATATGACAACCTGGATGAAATGGACACATTTCTGGAAAGGTATAATCTACCAAAACTGAACCCAGAAGAAGCAGAAAGCCTGAATAGGCCAATAACAACTATTGAAATTAAAGAAGTAATCCAAAATCTCCCAAAGCACAAAAGCCCTGGACCAAATAGATACTCAGGTGAATTTTACCATACGTTTAAAGAAGAAAGAAGAAGAACCAACTCCTATCATTCTCAACCTATACCAAAAAATTCAGGAAGAGGGAAGACTCCCAAACTCTTTCTATGAGGCCAATATTATTCCAATCCCACAACCAGGGCAAGACACAACTAAGAAAGAAAGCTACAGACCAATATCTCTGATGAATATAGAAGCTAAAATTCTCAGCAAAATATTGGCCAACTGGATTTAGCAGTGTATTACAAAGATCGTACACAATAATCAAGTGGGTTTCACCACAGGAATGCAAGGATGGTACCACATTCACAAATCAATTAATGTAATACACCATCAACAAATTGAAAGATAAACACCATGTGATCATATCAATAGATGCTGAAAAAGCATTTGATAAAGTACAACAACCATTTATGATAAAAACTCTCAGCAAAATGGGAACAGAGGGAGCATATCTCAACATCATAAAGGCCATCCATGAGAAACCTGAAGCCAACATCATACTTAATGGACAAAAACTGAAAGCTTTCCCCCTGAGATGAGAAACAAGACAAGGCTGTACACTTTCTCCACTTCTATTCAACATTGTCTTGGAAGTTCTAACTATAGCCATCAGAGAAGAAAAAGGAATCAAAGGTATCCAAATTGGAAAGGAGGAAGTCAAACTGTCATTATTTGCAGATATGATGGTGTACATACAAAACCCGATAGGCTCCACCAACAACTTACCCAACCTAATAAGCAAATTTAGCAAAATAGCTGGGTATAAAGTCAATATCCAGAAATCAAAAGCATTTTTGTATACCAATAATGGAACAACAGAAAAAGAAGCAAAAAAACAAATCCCATTTACCATAGCAACAAGAAAAATAAGGTACCTCTGAATAAACTTAACTAAGGAGGTAAAAGACATGTACTCAGAAAACTACAGAACAATGAAGAAAGAAATCAAGGAAGACACAAATAAATGGAAGCATATACCATGTTCGTGGATGGGAAGAATTAACATCATTAAAATGTCCATACTACCCAAAGCAATTTACATATTCAATGCAATCCCAATTAAAGTACCAATGATAGACTTCACAGAAATAGAAAAAATACTTCAAAAATTTATATGGAGCCAAAAACGCCCACGAATAGCCACCACAATCTTGAGAAAGAAGAACAAGGTAGGAGGAATCACAATACCAGACTTCAAACAATACTACAAGGCTACTATCATCAAAACTATCTGGTACTGGCATAGGAATAGACATATAGATCAATAGAACAGAATAAAGAGCCCAGAAATTAACAAAGGACTTTATGGTCAACTAATATTTGACAAAGGGTGATAGGAACATCCAATGGAGTAAAAACAGTCTCTTCAACAAATGGTGTTGGGAGAACTGGACAGCAACATGCAAAAAGATAAAACTAGACCACCAACTTACACCATACACCAAAATAAACTCAAGATGGATAAAGGATTTAAACATAAGCAGTTCCACCATAAAGGTACTGGAGGAAAATTTTGGCAGTAAACTTTTGGATATCCTACGCAGAAATATGTTTCTTTCTGATACTCCTGATACTGATACTTCACCAAGGGCAAAGGAAATAAAAGAATGAATCAACAAATGGGACTATATCAAATTGCAAAGTTTCTGTTCAGCTAAAGAAAATATCAGCTAAATTCAAAGGGAACCAACTGTATGGGAAAACATAATTGCCAATGATACCTCAGACAAGGGTTTGATCTCCAAAGTATATAAGGAACTAATGAGAACACCAGGGAGACAGACAGCCCAATTAAAAATTGGGCAAGGGACCTGAACAGACAATTTACTGAGGAAGATATACAAAGGGCCCAGAAGCATATGAAATAATGCTCAACATTACTAGTCATCAGAGAGATGCAAATTAAAACCACAATAAGATACCACCTCACACCTGTCAGAATGGCAATCATCAACAAATCAACAAACACAAGTGTTGCTGAGAATGTGGGACAAAGGGAACCCTAGTGCACTGTTGGTGGGAATGCACACTGGTGCAGCTACTGTGGAAAACAGTATGGGGTTTCCTTAAAAAACTAAAATGGAACTGCCTTTTGATCCAGCGATTCCACTACTTGGACTATACCCAAACCATCCTGAAACACCAATTCATAAGAACCTATGTACAGCTATGTTCATAGGAGCACTATTTACAATAGCCAAGTGCTGGAAACAGCCTAAGTGCCCATCAGTGGATGATTGGATCAAAAACTTTGGTACATTTACACAATGGAATTCTATATAGCAGAAAGAAAGAAGGAACTTGTACCCTTTGCAACCACATGGATGGAACTGGAGAGTATTATGCTTAGTGAAATAAGCCAGTCAGTGAAGGACAAATATCATATCATCTCACCCATTACAGGACAATAATGAGCAAAACTAACAACAAGCAAAACAGAACCAAGTATATGAATACAAGGAATAGGCCTTCAGTGGTCAGGGGAACGGGGTTGTGGGGAGGGGGAGGTAGAGGCAAAGAAGGGGAGCAGCTTAGACAAGCACCTAGTATAAAGGAACCATGGACATG
>PVIW01013308.1:0-27931 GCA_004026585.1 Noctilio leporinus
TTCCTTCCTTCTACTTGCTCTGGGCTTTGTTTGTTGTTGCTCCTCTAGTTCTTGCAGCTTTGTGGTTAGGTCATTTTTATAAACTTCTTGTAACCTTTTTTGGAAGGCCTGTATTGCTATCAATTTCCCCCTGAGAACTGCCTTTGCTGTATCCCATAGGTTTTGGGCTGTTGTGTGTTCATTGTCATTTGTTTCCAGGGACTTTTTGATTTCATCTTTGATCTCATTGTTGACCCCTTCATTGCTGAAAAGCATGTTATTCAGTCTCCATGAGTTAGAGAATTTTGGGGTTTTTCCCTTGAATTTGGTTTCTAGTTTCAAGCCATTGTGATCTGAGAAGATACTTTGTATGATTTCCATTTTCCCGTATTTGTGGAGGCTTGTCTTGTGACATACCATGTGGTCTATCTTGGAGAATGATCCATGTGCATTTGAAAAGAATGTGTATTTTGCTTCTTTTGGGTTAAAAGCCTCTGTATACATCAGTTAGGTCCATTTCCTCTAGAGTGTTGTTCAATGCCACAACCTCTCTGGGGATTTTTTGTTTGGAAGATCTGTCCATTATTGATAGTGGGGTATTAAAATCCCCTACTATTAGTGTGTTGCTGTCTATGTCTTTTTTAAAGTCTTTCAAGATTTTCCTTACACATTTCTGAGCTCCTATGTTTGGTGTGTATATGTTTATCAGAGTTATTTCTTCTTGATGGATTGTTCACTTAAATATTATGAAATGCCCATCATTGTCCCTTTTTATGGCCTTCATTGTAAAATCTATTTTGTCTGACATCAGTATTGCTACTCCAACTTCTTTTTCCTCTCCATTTCCTTGATATATAGTTTTCCATCCTTTCACTCTCAATCTGTGTCGATCTTTTGTTCTGAGGTGCGTCTCTTGAAGACAGCATATATGTGGGTCATGTTGTCTTATCCACTCGGCTACCCTATGTCTTTTGATTGGTGCATTTAATCCATTTACATTTAAGGTTATTATTAGTTGATACTTATTCATTGCCATTTTCTCCCTTTGTGTCTGTATTCCTCTTTGGCTTTCTCTGTTTCTACATTTCATTTGTTTACTTATTTTTATAGCTGACCCTTTAGCATTTCTTGCCATGCTGGTTTGGTAGAGATGTATTCTTTTTGTCTTTTTTTTTTTTTTGTCTGGGAAGCTCCTTATTTCTCCTTCTATCTTGAATGAGAGCCTTGCTGGGTAGAGTATTCTAGGTTGCAGGCCTTTGTTTACCATGACTTGAAATACTTTTTGCCATTCCCTTCTGGCTTGAATTGTTTCTGTTGAATAATCATTTGATAGCCTTATTGGAGCCCCTTTGTATGTTATTTGTCTTTTCTCTCTTGATGCTTTTAGGATTCCCTCTTTGTCTTTGAAATTTTCCATTTTAATAATAATGTGCCTTGGTGTTGGTCTATTTGGGTTGATCCTCAATGGGACCCTCTGTGCTTCCTGAACTGGATTAATGTTTTCACTCATCATGTTAGGGAACTTTTCTGTCATGACTTTTTTGAACAGGTTTTCCATTCTTTGTTTCTCTTCTCCTTCTGGTATCCCTATGATATGGATGTTGTTACGTTTCATGTTGTCTTGCAGCTCTCTTAACCCCTCTTCAGTCTTATTCAGCCATTTTTTATTGTCTTTACTGTCTTGGAGTATTTGTCTACTCATATTATCCTCCAACTCGCTGATCTGGTCCTCTGCTTCCTCTAGCCTACTGTTGATTCCTTCTACTGTATTCTTCAATTCAGAAATGGTATTCTTTATTTCCTCCTGTCACTTATTAATAGTTTCCATGTCCTTTTTCATGCTGTTGTAGTTCTCAGTAAGTTCCTTGTAACTTCCCTGGAGTTCTTTGTAATTTTCCTGGAGTTCTTTGTAGTTATCCTGGAGTTGTTTATAGTTTTCTTTGTTGTGGCTGAGCTCAGTGAGCTTCTCTATCATCATTCTTTTGAACTTGTTATCTGATATTCCAGGTGCCTCTGTTTCATTTTGTGTTCTTTCTGGGAATTCTTCCTTCCCTATTGGTGATGGACTAATTCTTTTTTGCCCCACTTTGGGTGTCTGTTCTTGCTTTCTATTTATTTATTTATTCATGTTCTTTCCTTGGTTTAACCTGCTTTGTTTCCTTGCCTTAGTTGAGCACCCTTCCCTTCTGTGATAGGAGATTTGTGGAGTTCGATGTTGCCGTCTCCCAGATTTTCGCCACTTGCTGTTCTTGGTTTGTCCTTCATTTGGGCTGTCTGGTTGTATTCTGGACCTGTGAGCTTTTAGCAGAAAAAACAAAAATCAAAAAACCAATCCAAACCAAACCAAACAAAACAATATACAAATGGAAAAAAGAAATAAAAACGCTAATAATAATAAAAAGAAAGGGTTTCGATGGCTTTTCACCCTTAATAACCCCTGACTGGTCCAGATGGAGCCTGGACCTGAGGGCTCGTAGCAGGGAAACAAAAGAAAGAAATAAAGAAAGAAAGAAATAAAGGGAGAAAGTCACAAGACATAGAAAAATCAGTATTAATAAAGAAAGGGTTTAGGTGTCTGTTCATCCTTTCTGGTCTCTGTTTGGTTCAGGTGGATCCAGGACCAGTGGGCTTTATCAGGGAGAAAAGAAAGAAGAAAAAAAAAGGGGGGGGGAGAAAGTCACAAGACAAAGTGAAATCAATATTAATAAAGAAAGAGTTTAGGTGTCTGTTCACCCTTTATGATTTCTGATTGGTCCTGGTGGATCCAGAACCTGTGGGCTTTACCAGAAAGAAAAGGGAAAAAAAAGAAAGAAAAAAAGGGGGAGAAAGTCACAAGACAAAGAGAAATAAATATTAATACAGAAAGGGTTTAGGTGTCTGTTCACCCTATATGATTTCTGATTGGTCCAGGTGGAGCCAGAATATGTGGGCTTTACCACGAAGAAAAGGAAAAAGGAAAAAAAAAAGAAAAAAAGAAAGAGGAAGAAAAGAATAAAGAAAGGGTTTAGGTGGCTGAGGAAAGGAGGAATACTTAGATTGAGGACTGGGAATGCATTTTAACCACAGAGTGAGTAGACTTTAATTCAAGAGTAGGGGGAGAGTCTTGGGTATTTAGGTGGATTGAGGTATGGGGGGGATTAAGTATATGTGAGAAGTAACTTTTGAAAAGGATATGTTGGGGATTAATAGTTCATATAGCTCTTGGTATAACTCAGGTGCTTGAGATTAGCAGCAATCCCTTTCCTGAGGCTGCCTCTTTTTCTTGGTTAGTACTTTGCAGTCTAGCTGGTTTTGGCGTGTGGCAGGGCCTCTGATTGTCACAGTCAGGGCTGATTCTGAGTGTCCACCCCCAGTTAAGCTGAGCCTTCCGCAGCCTGGCTGGGTTTTAGGGCTGCTGGTATTCTGGAGCCCGCTGGGTGTCCCCTCCCACTCCTGGCGGAGGTTCCTGCCCATGATGAGCACCCAGCACCCCTGCAGGGCAGCCCGCAACTTTGCTGGTCCCTGTGACAACTGGCCCCACCCCTGCAGTTCCGGGAGGAGGCCGCCCCTGTCCTTCAACAGTGCCTGGGGTCCGCCTACACTGCCCAGGCCCCCGGGGCAAGCACCAATCCTCCAAGCCAACCAGCTCTCCCAGGGGTCCTTCATGTAGCCTCTGTGATGAGCTCCTCTCAGGCGTGGGAGGTGTGGCCTTTGTCTTGGGCAAGGGTCAGGTCAGTTGCCCCCTCTACTAGTTCCCGGCTCGCTGTTTTGAGTTTCTGTGGAGCCTGGGGGCCTGTGTGGTTGTGTCGGACTGGGCCTCCCACCTCACAGGGGCTTCAAGCTTCTGTTTCCCAGGTGACCCAGCAGCACCGTTTTTGGCCCTCTCACCGCCCTGGCCGGTGCACTTCCCTGCTCCCCGACTCCGGCTCCCTGCAGGACTCTTCTCCTCTGCCTCTAGCCCCATGAGGAGCTTCCTCTCCTTGTTGCCAGAGCGAATCTCTCACACAGTCCCTCCCCTGTAGGAGTTCAATTCTGTGTTCCCTACAGCATTTGCCCTCGCTGCCCGCACTTCATTGTTGAGACTTCTAGTTGCCAGGGAGCCCTGAGCTGGCCTCAGTCAAACGTGCCTCTCTGGGCAGAGCCACCATTGCCCAGAGCCGACCTTGGCCCGCTGTCCGGTCAGTTGGGAATGCCTCACCTACTGTCCTGCTGTCCTGCTGGTCTCCTATGCCTCTGGGCTGTGCTCCTCTGTGTCCAGATGCTGACCACTCCAATTCTTAGGGTCCTGAAGATGTCTCACGCTCCCTATTTTGTCCTGTAGCTGCTCTGGTACTCGAAAACACCATCAGCACTGCTCTCTACTCTGTCACCATCTTAACCTCCTCTCCAGCCTTTATTTTATGCCCATTTGCTTGATATATATTTTCCCATCCCTTCACTTTCAATCTGTGTCCATTTTTTGTTCTGAGGTGGGTCATGTTTTCCTATCCATTTGGCTACCCTATGTCTTTTGATTGGTACATTTAATAAATTTACATTTAAGGTTATTATTTATTGATACTTATTCATTACCATTTCCCCACTTAGTGTCTGTGTTCCTCTTTGGCTTTTCTGTCTGTCTCTGTTTCTTCAATTTTTTAAAGCAGACCCTTTAGCATTTCTTGCAATGCTGGTTTGGTAAAGATGTGTTCTTTCAGTCTTCTTTTGTCTAGGAAATATTTTATTATTCCTTCCATTTTGAATGAGAGCCTTGCTGGGTAGAGTATTCTTGCTTTCAGGGCTTTTCCCCCATTACGTGGAATACTTTTTGCCATTTCCTTCTGGCTTCAGTTGTTTTTGTTGAATAATCATTTGATAGCCTTATTGGAGCCCCCTTATATGTTATTGCTATTTCTGTCTTGATGCTTTTAAGGTTCTCTCTTTGTTTTTGAAACTTGCCATTTTAATTAAAATGTGTTTATTTTTAAATTTCTTAAAGTTCTTAAAGTTTAGTATCATTTTTTCTTTTTTTAAATTTTTATTGTTGTTGTAGCACATCTATCCTATTTTTGCTCCCCTCTGTCCCCCTCCCCACCCACCCATGCCCCCCAAATTCAATCCCACCTGTTGTCCATGTCCATGGTTCCTTTATACTAGGTTCTTGTCTAAACTGATCCCCTTCCTTGCCTCTGCCTCCCTCTCCCCCCAACCCCTTTCCCCTTGACCACTGAAGGTCTATTCACTGTATTCATATATTTGGTTCTGTTTTGCTTGTTGTTAGTTTTGTTCATTATTGTCCTGTAATGGGTGAGATCATATGATATTTGTCTTTCACTGACTGGCTTATTTCACTAAGCATAATACTCTCCAGTTCCATCCATGTTGTTGCAAAGGGTGCAAGTTCCTTTTTTCTTTCTGCTATATAGAATTCCATTGTGTAAATGTACCAAAGTTTTTTGATCCAATCATCCATTGATGGTCACTTAGGCTGTTTCCAGCACTTGGCTATTGTAAATAGTGCTGCTATGAACATAGGTGTACATAGGTTCTTATGAATTGGTGTTTCAGGATTCTTTGGATATAGTCCAAGTATTGGAATTGCTGGATCAAAAGGCAGTTCCATTTTTAGTTTTTAAAGGAAACCCCATACTGTTTTCCACAGTGGCTGCACCAGCCTTCATTCCCACCAACAGTGTACGAGGGTTCCCTTTAAAATGTGTTTTGAAGTGGGTCTTTTTGGATACATTTTCATTGCGACCCTCTGTGCTTCCTGAACTTGAGTAATGCTTTTGGTCATCATGTTATGGAAATTTTTAATCATTACTTTATTGAACAGATTTTCCATTACTTGTTTCTCTTCTCCTTCTAGTATCCGTATGATATGGATTATTGTGTTTCATGATGTCCTGCAGCTCTCTTAAAACCTCTTCATTCTTGTTCAGCCTTTTTTTATTCTCTTGTACTGCCTTGGAATATTTTTCTATGTTTTCTTCCAACTGGCTGATCTGGTCCTCTGCTTCCTCTAGCCTACTGTTGATTCCTTCTACTCTATTCTTCAATTCAGAAATTGTATTCCTCATTTCCTCCTGGCTCTTACTGATAGTTTCTAAGTCCTCTTTGATGCTGGTGCAGCTCCGAGAAAGTTCCTTGTCACTTCTGTGGATTTCTTTTTAGTTCCTCTGGAGTTGTTTAGTTTTCTTTAAGCTGGCTGAGCTCATTGAGCTTTTCTATCATCATTCTTTTGAATTCCATATCTAATAGTTTGTTTGCCTCTGTTTCGTTTAGTGATCTTTCTGGTGATTCTTCCTTTCCTTTTGGTGATGGACTGATTCTTTTTCCCCACATATTGGGTGTCTGTTGTTGCTTGTTTTTTTTTTCTTGGATTAATCTGTTTTGCTTCCCTGCCTTTGTGGAGCTCCCTTCTGTGTTAGGATATTTGTGTAGTTCAGTGTTTCAGTCTCATAGATTTTCTCCCCTTGTTCCTCTTAGAGTGGCCTTCATGTCATTAACTTGGGCTGTCTGGTTGTATTTTGGATTGATTGTGTATGTTGATCCTTTCCTTCCAGTTGGCTGATTGAAAGACACTCCTGTCCTTTCTCATACACTGTTTCTGAGCTGCTCCCAAAACAGAACCACCAGTCCAGGCAAAATAACCACACCTTCAGAGATATCTTTCTCTTTTAATCTGCCTTTTGACTCCCTATGAATGTAACTGTATATCCATACCCTTCCAAGGTAATCCCCACTCTTTTTTTTTTTTTTTTCTGAAAACAAGTTTTATTTAAATAAGGGTCTAAATACATTACATAACATTATAGCTGAAGGGGAAAAACCCAAAAATCAGTTTGTTACTTCACATGGCATTGGGCAGCTGTTGCTAGTAAGTTGAAAGCTCTACAGCTAGCTACATGACAGACACATCAATTGGAAATTTGTTCCCTTGTCAAAAGTTTAACTCTGATGGAAGCTTGGCCTCAAATTCTGGTGTTTGGACATCAATGAGCTAGGATATGTCTGGTTAAAAAGATCTTGGTGGCAAGCCAGATATCCTTATCACCTCACTGGTGGGATGGTGGCTGTTCTAAAAGCTCCATCCATGGGGTCAGGTTGGAGATCTTTGACTTCCGCAGGCGCCCTCTAGTGGTAACAGATGCCTTTGCTGCCTTACCCCTCCTCTCAGCTTCACCGAGACTGGTCAGGTGGTGACATTCTCTGAGGGCAGGGAACTCTGGCAAGGAGCTTCTGCCCAGACATAGCCACCTGCGATCTTGGGGCTCTAGGCTGTCTGAAACATCACATTATTGCTTTGCTTCAGGCTGGACACTGCCAGGTGCCTACTGCTTGACCTCTGTTTAAATGAGGGACTTCAAGACTAGACAGCATGGCTCTTTTCAGTTTATTGCATGAAGGAGTTACACTAGTCCAAGTTAAAAGCAGACCCCAAATGGTTACATTATATAAGCTGTGAGGTTTTTAAACTTGTGGCAAGGGACAGATAGAAGGGAAATTCTACTCATTGCAAGGACATCCTCACTTAAACTTCACTGAGCCAAAAGCACTTAAAACCCATGAACCTTCAGCTGGTCGTCCTTAGCCAGTCCAATCTCCATGAGGAACTGGCATATGTTCTTGCGCTGGTCACCCTGTAGCTGAATTACTTCTCCATATTCTGGATGCTCAATTACAGTACCATTGCAGGCAAATTTCTTCTTAAACACCTTCACTCATTTGTTTTTATCGTAATCATCAGTGATCCCTTGGACAGTGGTGAGGGTCTTCCTGATATTTCTCTGTTGAATTCTTATATGGATATAATCCTCAGTGCCAGCAGGAAGCAGATCATCACCCGTACTTGCATCAGCAAAGGGGTCAAAAGAGTGGAGGTTCTGGATAGCAGACATATGATACGATTCCTTTTCCTCGGTGGAAATGGCCTGTGGAAGGCTGTGGCGGGAGAAGGTGGGCAGGAGGGATGGAGCATCGGGAAGCAAGGGGGGCTCAAGGGGAAGGTTGCTGAGTCCTCGTCAGTGGCTCAGTGACTGGGGCTGTAACCCCCACTCTTAATCACACCCTCAGTTGCAACTGAGCCAGTCTTAACAGGGATGTAGCTATATTAAGATTGTTGTACATGGGGAAAAAATGATTAAATTGACTAAAGTATAGATATTTTTGAAGGGAGCTAAGGAGTAGCAAAGATAGCAGGGGTATGAGAGAGAAAACCAACTTATCTATTCTATAGAAATGGGGAGAGGGAGAATCAGAAAGCCTCAAGTACAAGTAAACAGTATAAGCCTATGTATATATTTGCCACATCTACTGCCCTGTTCACCCTTAATGATCCCTGATTGGTTCAGGTGGAGTCAGGACCTGTGTACTTTTAGCACAAAAGAAAAAAAAAGGAAAAAAATAAAGAAAGGATTTAGGTGGCTGGGTATGCAGGAGGAATGCTTAGATTGAGGACTGGGAATGAGTTGTATCAAGAAAATGAGTAGACTTTAAATTAAGAGGAGGAGGAGGCTCTTGGGTATTTAGGTGGCTTGAGATAGGGGAGGAGTAAAAATATGTGAGTTGGGATACACTATAGTATAAACAGTATTAACTTAAAATGCACCAGTTGTGAGGGTTGGAAGTAACTTTTGAAAAGGATATGTTAGGGATTAATAGTTCATGTAGCTCTTGGTGTAACTGAGGTGCTTGAGATTAGCAGTGATCCATTTCCTGAGTCTGCCTCTTTTCCTTGGTCAGATCTCTGCAGTCTACAGTCTAGCTGTGTGGTCTTGGAGTGGCAGGGCCTATGGTTGTCACAGTCAGGGCTGATTCTGAGTGTCAGCCCCCCAGGTAGGCTGAGCCTTTGGTAGCCTAGCTGGTTTTCTGTGCTGCTGGGGCTTTGGGGCCCTCCCTTCTCTTACTGGTTCTGTGTGAAGACCTGCATGGTGCTTCTGTGGTGTCTATGGCTGCTCCTCCCCCTCCAGCTTCTGGAGGAGGTTCCTGCTTGCGATGGGCACCTGGCGCCAATGTGGGGTGGCCTGCAACCTCGCTGGCTCCTTTGATGGCTGGCCCTACCCCAGTAGTTCCTGGAGGAGGTAGCCCCTATCTTCTAACAGCACCTGGCTCTCCCAGGATGAAGGCTAACTCTCCAAGCAGTCCAGCTCTTTGAGGAGTTTTTCACTGCCACCTCTGTGATGCGTGCCTGGCTCCCCAGAGTGTCCACAGTGCAGCCTGATGACTAACACTACTCCTCCCCTTCCAGCTCCTCAAGGAGGCCTTTGTTGATTGCGGTAGGCACGCCAGTTGCACCAGCTGCAAGTTCCTGGCATGCAGTCTGGAGTTTCTGTGGGAGCCTGGGCCGGTGTGGGTGCACTTGGCTGGGCCCTTCCCTTCACCAGGGCAGGACTTAAAGTTTTTGTGGGAGCTTACAGAGGTGGGGGGTGCAGGGTTGGGCCCTCTCCCTTTACGGGGCTCCAAGCCGCCCTATTCCCAGTGGCGCAGCAGCCAGACTTCAAGTTTTTTTGTGGGTGCCTGAGTTCTAGTGTGGGTGACTGAGTTCTAGTGTGGGTGACTGATGTTGGACCTCTCCCCTCACTGGGGCTGTGAGCCACCCTCTTTCTGGTGGTGCAGTGGCACAGTTTTCAGCCCTCTGGCTGCTCCAGCCAGTGCACTTCCTCCTTCCCCTGTTCCTGCTCCCTGCGTGTGGGTCTCTCCTCCTCTATCTCTGGCGGGGTGGGGGGGGGCGTGGGAGGGGCGTTTCCTCTCTCTCAGTTTCCAGAGCAAGGCTCTCACACAGTCTCTCCCCTGCAGGAATTCAATTCCTCATTCCCTCCAGAGTTTGCGCTCACTGTCCACACTTCACTGTTCAGATTTGTAGTCACCAGGGTGCCTGGAGCTGTCTTCAGTTAGAGACCCCCAGCTGGGTAGAGCTGCCATTGCCCAGAGCCAACCTTGGCCTGCTGGCCAATTTGGAACTGTGTCACCTACTCTCCTGTAGGTCTCTGCAGCCTCTGGGCTGTGCACCCCTGAGTCCAGATACTTACCACTCCAATTTGCAGTGACCTGCAGGCATCTCGTGCTCCCTACCCTATCCTCCAGCTGCTCTGGCACTCGAGAATGCCATCAGCACTGTTTTTTGCTCTGTCACCATCTTTCTCTCTGTCCTGGGTGCATATATGTTTACCAGGATTATATCTTCTTGATGGATTGTGCCCTTAAGTATGAAATGTCCTTCTTTGTCTCTTTTTATGGCCTTCATTGTAAAATTTATTTTGTCTGAAATAAGTATTGCTACTCCAGCCTTTTTTTCATGTCTATTCACTTGTTATATATTTTCTCATTCCTTCACTTTCAATCTGTGTTGATCTTTTGTTCTGAGGTGTGTCTTTTGAATACATCATATATGTGGGTCATGTTTTCTTATCCATTCAGCTACCCTGTCTTTTGATTGGCATATTTAATTCATTTACACTTAAGGTTATTATTGATTGACATTTATTGCCATTTTTTCACTTTGTACCTGTGTTCCTCTCTCTCTCCCTCTTTCTGTTTCTTCATTTTATCAAAGTAAATTCTTTAACATTTCTTGTAATGCTGATTTGGTAGAGGTGTATTCTTTTAGTCTTCTTTTTGTCTGGGAAACTCCTCATTATATATATATATATATATATATATATATATTTTGTCATTCCCTTCTGGGGAATATATATAATATATATATATATATATATATATATATATATATATATATATATATATATATATTTTGTCATTCCCTTCTGGCTTGTATTGTTTCTGTTGAATAATCTTTTGATGGCCTATTGAGCCCCCTTATATGTTATTTGCTGTTTCTGTCTTGATGCTTTTAGGATTCTCTCTTTGTTTTTGAAACTTGTTGTTTTAAATAAAATGTGTCTTGAAGTGGGTCTTTTTGGATACATTTTCATTGGGACCCTCTTTGCTTCCTGAACTTGAGTAACATTTTCACTCATCATGTTAGGGAAGTTTTCTTTTCTGTCATTACTTTTTTGAACAGGTTTTCCATTCCTTGTTTCTCTTCTCCTTCTGGTATCCCTATGATACAGATGTTATATGTTTCATGTTGTCCTGAAGCTCTCTTAAAATCTCTTCATTCTCATGCAGGCATTTTAAATTTTCTTGTACTGTCTTGGAATATTTTTCTACCTTGTCCTCCAACTGGCTGATCTGGTCCTCTGCTTCCTTTAGTGTACTGTTGATTCTTTCTAATGTGTTCTTCAATTCAGAAATTCCCTCCTGGGTCTTACTGATAGTTTCTAAGTCCTTTTTAATGCTGGTGTAGTTCTCAGTAAGTTCCTTGTAGCTGCCCTGGAGTTTTTCGTAGTTCCCCTGGAGTTGCTTATAGTTTTCTTTGAGTTATCTGAGCTCCTTGAGATTCTCTATCATCATTATTTTGAATTCCATATCTGATAGGTTTTATTTTTGTTTTTTGTTTTTGCCTTTGTTTCATTTAGTGATCTTCCTGGGGATTCCTCCTTTCCTTTTGGTGATGGAGAGATTCTTTCCCCCCCCATATTGGGTGTCTGTTGTTGCTTGTCTTTGTCTTGGATTAATCTGCTTTGATTCCTTGCCCTCATGGAGCACCCTTCTCTTTTAGGAGATTTGTGGAGTTCAGTGTATCAGTCTTCTAGATTTCCTCAACTTGTTGCTCTTGGGGTGCCCTTTACGTCATTAACTTGGGCTGTATGGCTTTATTTTGGATTTGTTGTATGTGTTGCTCCTTTCCCTTCATTTGGCTGATTGAGAGTCACTCCTTCTATCCCACCTCATTCCCCTTTTTTTGAGATGCTTGTTAGGGATTAATATAGTTCATGTAGCTCTTGTTGTAACTCAGGTGCTTCAGATTAGCAGCAATCCATTTTCTGAGTCTGCCTCTTTTTCTTGATCAAGTCTCTGCAGCCTACTGCAGAGTAGGCTGTGTGGTCTCAGCATGGCAGGGCCTATGGCTGTCACAGTCAGGGCTGATTCTGAGTGCCACCCCTCAGTAGGCTGAGCCTCCAGTAGCCTAGCTGGGTTTCTGCACTGCTGGCATTTTGGGGCCCTCCCTTCTATCGCTGGTTCTGTGTGAAGAACTGCAGGGTGCATCTGTGCTGTCTATGGCTACTCCTCCCCCTCCAGCTCCTCCAGGAGTTTTATGCCTGTGATGGGCAACTGGCTCCAAGGGGCAGGGAGTGTCCTGCAACTTCATTTGCTCCTGTGATGGCTAGCCCTCCCCTTCCAGCTCTTTGAGGAGGTAGCCCCTGTCCAAAAAGAGCACCTGGCTCCCCAGGGGGTGCTCAGCATTGTTTGCTGGAGATGGCTAGCCCTCCTTGTCCAGCTCTTTGAGGATGTTTTCACCGCTGCCTCTGGGATGTGCGCCTGGTTCTCTGCGTCATTTACTAGAGAGGTTGGCCCTCTCTGTCCAGCTCTTTGTGGAGGTTTTCACTGGGTTCGATGGGCCTCTGGTTCTGTGGGGAGCCCCATAGGGACAGCACTGGTGATGGCTAGCCTTTTATCTTCAGGTCTTCAAGGAGGTTGATGCTGCCTATAATGGGTACCTGGCTCTACAGGGGAGCCCCAGCTATGTGCTGGTGATGGCTCCCCCTCCCCCTCCAGCTCTTTGAGGAGGTTTTTGTTGCCTGCAACGGGCATGCCAGTTGCACCAGCAGCATGTTCCTGGTGCACAGTTTTGAGTTTTCATGGAAGCCTGTGCAATGGTGTGGGAGCTAGGGGTTGGGCCTCTCTTCTCAATGAGGCTCTGAGCTGCCTTCTCCCCAGGTGGCACAGTGGCACTATTTGTGGCCATCTCACCACCACTGGCTGGTGCACTTCCCTGCTCTCCCACTCCTGCTCCCCGAGGGTCTCTCCTCCTCCACCTCTGGCCCTGGGAGGTACTTCCTCTTTCTCAGCCTCCTGAGCACAGCTCACACATAGTCCCTCCCCTGCTGGAGTTCAATTCCTCAATCCCTCTGGAGTTTGCACTCACTGTCCACACTTCACTGCTCAGATTTCTATTCACTGGGGAGCCTGAAGTTGTCTCCAGTCAGAGCCGCCCCTCTGGGCCAAGCTGCCACTGTCCAGGGCTGACCTAGGCCCACTGGTCAGCAGATTCAGATCTTTCTCACCTGATCTACTGTATGTCTCTGCAGCCTTTGGGCTGTGCACCCCTGAGTCCAAATGCTTACTGCTCCAATTCACAGGGAGCTGCCAATGTCTCGTGTTCCCTACCCTATCCTCCGGTGATCTGGCACTCAAGAATGTCATCAGCACTGCCCTCTACTCTGTCACCATCTTCTAGTCTCCCAATTTTCAAATATGTGTTGAATTAAAAATAATCTCACTTGAGGATGTTTATTGGTTTGAGAAAGGGAGAGAGGGAGGGAGAGAGATAATGAGGAAGAGAGGGAGAGAGAGGGGGGAGAGAGAGAGAGAGAAAGAGAGAGAGAGAGAGAGAGAGAAAGAGAGAGAGAGAGAGAGAGAGAATCATTGACCAGTGCCTATCATACAAGCCCCTACTGTCAATGAGACCTTCAACCTTTTCTGGTGTATGGGATAATGCTTAATAGGAGAGCAGTGGAGATTGAACTAGATATTTTTATGTTACTTCATTTATCCCAGATAGAGTATTTATTCATTATCTCTGAGGCAGTTAGGGTAGGGGATGACTATTCATATCCCACCTTGAGTCAAGATAAGCTGCAGGTTAGTCACAACTTTATTCAGTTTTAGATACCTCCGATTTCCAACGACATTATAGGGATTTTGTTTCATCTTTCAGCTTAATTAACAACTTCCACTACCACCATAGAGAGACTTATCATGTTGGTTTTATCAGGATTTGGGCTAGCAGAGAGTTGGTTACAGCTTCAGTTAGTTTCAGTTTGTCTCTAAATTCAACAGTAGCAGTGTTCATGATAAATTTTTTTTTCTTTTTTAGTTCCATTCCAATGACCATTTATTCAACAATGTTCCTGCAGGGTAGGATCATGAGGTCAATAGACTTATTTTGTGTTTGGGGCTCTTTCAGTACTCAACCTGTCATGCCAATTCCAAAAGTTCTTAAAGTTTGGTTTGCTTCCACTTATCCTGGCAAAGTCTTACTTGTAATAGGCTCTTGTCTCTGTTTACTCATAACAGACAAGGCAATAACCAGTCCCAAGCATAAAGGTAACTGCTGACCTTTGCTTTTCTATGAATGACTTGTTTGTTTTTGAAATTTAGTTTATTTAGATGACTTTGAGTCACTGATCATCAGCAATATGCTGTTTATCTGTATTCTTTTCATAACAGGAATAAAAGTCTTTTACAATTGTTTATATCATAACAAAATAGAACTCCTTGGTGTGGATGCTGATGCCATGCAAACATGATGGTAGATTCTGGGATGAAAATAAGAAATCAAATCACTCTCAGAGTCCTTAATAAATGAATGTGTGTTTGTCGGGGCAGAGAGGGATGAAGACTGTGATGGTTTTGACTTGTTGGAAAAGAAATAGTGATGATATAACCAGAACCCATCAATTCAGAAGAGAAGGCACCATGGTACAACAGGTCGGGGGTAAAAGATATTTTATTGACAATGAAATAAATAGTCCAGAAACTACTATGAAAACAAATCAAAGATCAGCAGAAATTAGAGGGCAGGGGTAGATGGAAAGAAACTCCCTTTTTAATATATGAGAGAATGGTTGACTGAAGTTTCTTGCATTTTGGCAAGTGGCCAAGGATAAAGAAAAGGGGTTTAGTTGGAGTGATGACTTGGTGAAGTAAAACACCTACGCAGAATAAGTTTTTTAGCTTTGTAGTAGGCCTTTTGAGGCTGGCAGACTATAGGCTTTTATTGTTTTTGTTTTTGTTTTTACAGCATTGAGAACCTCTACTAGTGACTTTAAAAAATTAAATTATTGGAGTAATACTGGTTAATAACATTATATAGATTTCAAGTGTACAATTCTATAATACATTACCTGTATATTGCATTGTGTATTTACCAGCCAAATTCAAATCCCCCTTCATCACTATACACTCAGTCCCTTTACCCTTTACTATGTCTGCATTCCTCTTCCCTTCTGGTAATCACCATATTGTTGTCTGTGTCCATGAGTTTTTGTTTGTCTTGCTTGTTCCTTTGTTACTTTCATTTTTTTTTTTCAGTTGCCCGTTACCTTTAATTAACATCTAAATAGATAACATATTCTTCTATAATTATAATATGGAAATGTCCAAAAACAAAATAGATAAATTTTTTGGCAAATGCCTAGGAAAGATTGGTCAAGTTCATCCAAGTTTTTGAGCAGCAGTGTCTATGCAGCCAAGGCGTGGTCAGTGTTTGGGAACAGAAGTAAATATCCGCAATCCGTGCATTCCTTTGATTTCTTCTTTTAGAGCCTGATTTACCATCTGGTGCTGCTGGACAGTTCTCTTTTCCTTAAATTCTTCTGATTCGATTTGGATTTCATACATTGCCCCACAGCCTCCTGAAAAGTCAGCGACTTTGATAGTTGTAGCTCGAGGAAAGTTTTCTTTGAGAATTTTGGTTACTTTGAGCTCCCCCTCAGTCTGGGAGGCAAATGTCTGCTGGGCACAGTGAAGGGGAGGAAGCTAGTGGATCCGCCGGAGCAAAAGTGCCACCGCGGCTGGGCTCCACGCTGCCATGCCCAGCCCAGGCCTATTACTTTCATTTTTATATCTTATATATTAGACTTTTTTGGTCTGACTTAGTTTGCTTAGCATGATATTCTTAAGATCCATCCATGTTGTTGCAAATGGTAGTACAGTCAAATCTTGGTTTTCGAATGTCTTGGTTCTCAATCAAGTTGTTCATGGAAAAAATGTCTTGGTTATTTAACAAAACTTTATTTATTTTTTTACTTTTATTGCTGTTGTATTACATCCATCCCCTTTTTATTTAACAAAACTTTAGATCTCAATGTTGACCTGACAATCCTTTCATGCTGATAACTGTATGATCTGTCATGCATCTCTTGGGCAACAATAAAAGGAAATTTGTTTTCAAACAAATTGCTTATTGAATAGTTTTCTGAAATGAATTAAGTTTGACACTCATGTTTCATTTTTTTCTTATGGCTAAGTAGTATTCCATTCAATATATGTACCACTTATTCTTTATTGAATCATCTATGGAGAGACACTTTGGTTGTTTTCATGTTTTGGTCATTGTAAATAACGTTACAATGAACAAAGGGGTGCATATATTTTTGTGAATTAATGTTTTCACATTTTTTGAGTAAATGCTCATAAGAGGGATGACTGGGTCATATGGTACCTTTATTCTTAACTGTTTGATGACTGCTGTACTGTTTTCTATAAGTGACTATATCAGTTTACATTCTCATCAGCAGTGAATGAGAATTTCTTTTCTTCACAACCTCTCCAACACTTTATTATTTGTCTTCTTGATAATAGACATTCTAACAGGTATGAGGTGGTATCATACTGTAGTTTTGATTTGCATTTCCCTAATAGCTAGTGCAGTTGATTATATTTTCATATATCATTGGCCATTTGTATGTCTTCTAAATGTCCTAAGAAGACACTTAAGTCCTCTTCTCATATTTAAGTGGATGTTTTGTTCAGTTGTATGAATTCTTCATTTATTTTGGGTATTAACTTCTTTTCAGAGCTGTTGTTAGCAAATATCTTCTCTCATTCAGTTGCTGGTGACTTTTGAAGAAAATTCTCTCTTTACAGAGTGTTAGGACCTGCACTATTTACATTCTTTGCTGCTAGCAGTTTACTCTTGAGAAAGGCTGAGAGCTCAGAGCTATGGAGGGTAGACTTGGAGAGGCCAAGGTATGCTTGGAGAAAATATCTGATGCAGAATTTAATTATTTTCTAACATCTTTTCAATTTAAAGGATATCAACAATATTTATTGAGTATTTTTATTCTGCCAGAGTAAGATGTACAGATACCCTATCCTCAGCCTCACAAAAGGCATTATTTTAATATGGTCTCAATACTTCACGAAAAGGTTTCTAGAGATGGTTGTTCTAGTGGCAATTAAAGATTTCTCATTGCTTGTAAATGTAAGTCGAGATGTAAGGCAATAATTTAGGTATTTCAGGTAGACAGGTTTAATATTTTAATTAGAAATGGATGGATAATTCATAGAGTAGACTGATGACTAGATTTTGACTAAAAGAAATGGGTTCAAATCCAGCTCCAAAACGTCCTAGCTGTGCGACTTATTCTCTGTCTCAATAAAAAAAACAACAACTATAAAATGAGACTACAAATCATAATATAATGATTGTGGACATATGCCTGGAAAATAGTAATAATACAAAATGATTTGTTCCCTTTTTATATTCCCTGATATTATTTAGTCCTCTTAAATTCTATCTTCACTTTGTATCCACAAAGAGATAGGGTTCAAAACAATATTTTTAACTGAGAGTTAAATTTTAAATTGAATTATATAAATATGTAAAATATTTACAATTACAGTGCCTTTAAACCCTCTTTTTTTCAATGAACCTAAATGTGAATAGCGTTTCCTGGAGTACAGGGTCCATAGGTGAGAAACCACTTGAAAAAAACAAAAATAGCAGAGTAATTTCAAACTTATGTTTTCATTATACTCAAAGTACAAAAAAGGAATGTTAACTTGTTGATAGAATTGAGAGAAATGTTGTGTGTGTTTATTTTTGAAACACACTTTTACTTGGCTTACTGTACAGGGGCAATGATTCTAGGTCATGGTTCTAATTCCTCTTTTATAACCTTTTGTGGAGAAAGCTGCTATCCTAGTGGTTCCTAAATGTGACCAGCCATTTTCAAAGCTGAAGGTTTATTAAAAGAAAAGCATAGCTGGACCAGATATGGCCTATGTAGGACCTCATTGCTAATGTGAAAGCCATGGTTTTCACAGGTGAAAGTGTTATTAAGGGGGTCAGCAAAGTTATCTTCATATATTTGAAGAGATATAGAATTCAGCAGTGCTTAAAAATGTTACTCAAATAAATTACTGAAAAAATATAGCATTCTTTATTTCCATTTAATTTTTAATTTATTGTTGTTGTATTACAGTTGTACCATTATTTCCCCCATTGGTCTCCCCTGTCCCACCCACCCATCCCCTCTATCATAGTCAATCTCCACCTTGTTTTCCATATTCATGGGCCATTTTTACTACTTCCTTGCCTAAACCCTTCCCCCTTTTTTCCTGCTTTCTCCCTCTTTGTCCAGTCTTCTGGTCACTGTCAGTGTGTTCCTTGTTTCCATGCTACTGGTTCTATTTTGCTCATTTGTTTTATTTTGTTCATTATTCTCCCGTATTAGGTGAGATCACATCTTATGCCACCTGGCTTATTTTTCTAATCTTAATATTCTCCAGTTCCATCCATGTTGCAAAAGGTAGGAGTACCTTCTTTCTGCTGCATAGTGTTCCATGATGTAAATGGACCACAGTTTTTTAATCCACTCATCTACTGATGGGTATTTAGGCTGTTTCTAGAATTTGGCTATCATAAATAGTACTACTTTGAAAATAGGGATGCATAGGTTCTTTTGAATTGGTGATTCAGGATTCTTAGGGTATATTCTCAACAGCAGAATTACTGGGTCAGAAAGCAGTCCCATTTTTAGTTTTTTGAGGAAATTCCATAGTGGCTGCACCAGTCTGCATTCACACCAAGAGTGAGCTAGGTAGGGTTCCCTTTTCTCTGCATCCTTATTGACACTTTTTTGTTTATTTGTTAATGATGGCCATTCTGACAGGTGTGAGGTGGTATTTCATTGTGGTTTTAATTTGCGTCTCTCTGATGGCCACAGGTGTTGAGCATTCTTTCATATGCATATGGACCCTATGTATGTCCTTTTAAGAGAAATGTCTCTTTAGATCCTTTGCCTATTTTTTAAAAATTAGGTTGTTTGTTTTTCTGGTATTGTCATGTAAGTTCATTATATATTTTGGAGATCAAACCTTTGTCTGAGGTATCATTGGCAAATAAGTTTTCATATAAGGTTGGTTTCCTTATCATTTTGCTGATGTTTTCTTTAGCTGAGAAGAAAGTAACATTTGATGTAGTCCTATTTGTTTATTTGTTCCTTAATTTCCCTTGCCCAAGGATAAATATCAATGAAAATATTGCTACATGTGATACCGGAATATCTTTGGTTCTAATGGATGTGTCTTCTCTTATGTAACAGAGTTTCGTTAAGAAAAGGAAATTTAAAAATATTTTGTGGTGAGCACAATTTTTCTAAGATCTCAGATTTAGGAAATAATACATTCAAATTACAAACTCCATAAAGATAGTGGCTTTTATATTCCTATTGTTTAGCACAGCACCTGGCATATTGTTGGTGCTAACAAATGCATGCAATATAAACTTAGTGCAATTTTCTTGATCCTATACACTATACTAGATGTTTAAATTATAACTAAACTTCCAAGCCTTAGAATTAAATGCACATTACTATTAGTTTAGGAAGAAAATACACATGAATTTGATGTCTTTTCACAAATAACTTATATAATCATGGTAATTTTTCACACTGGCTGAAAATATTAGAATAGATGAATTTTTCTAGAATTAAATTTTTTTTCACATGAGTTTTTCATCATTTTTTGATATTAGATACTGTTTGAAGATTATAGATTACATTAAAAATGTTTTGCTATAGCCTGGTGTACATTGTTAAATAAATGCTCTACTTTGAACTTTGTAGATACTGACACTGGAAAAATAGCACTATTTGCTGGGCTCTTTCAAAAGGTAGGGCTATATATGCTATGTCTTTGTTAGCATAAATGTGGCCTGATGTGAAAAATTGGTTAATTAATAGAATAACTTGGACTAATGCCACATTTTGCCTGAAATAGCACATTAAAAAAGGTGTGTTTTAGTTCTGTTATTAAGGTAATAGTTCTTACCTTCCCTTTTCATGAGAGGGATAAATGCTAAGCAGCCACATTTACTTCTATTCACAATGTAGTAAATTGGACCCAGCCCTAGTTCAAACATGGGGATGCCCCTTGATTACACATTAATAGATCAAAAAACTTTGGTACCTTTACATAATGGAGTACTATGCAGCAGAAAGAGAGAAGGAACTCCTACCATTTGCATAGCATGGATGGAACTGGAGAGTATCATGCTTAGTGAAATAAGCCAAGCAGCGAAGGACTAATACAATGATCTCACTTAATACAGGAGGCTAATAGATGAGCAAAATGAAACCAGAGACATGAAAAAAAAAAAAGGAGCAGAATGACAGTGACTAGATTTGAGGCGGGAGCAGGGTAAGGGTTTAGTGGAGAAGCTAATGTGAAAGACCCATGGACATGGACAATGAGGTGGGAAATGACTGTAGGAGAGGGGATAGGGAGGATGGGGCAGGGGAGAGCAATGGAGGAAAAATGAAACAATTGTATTTTAACAGCAATAAAAAAATATCACTCTAGATAAGCCAGCACAGCACTTATCAATTAAAAAAAACTCACCTGTATCTGTCCAACAATTATAATTGATAGCAGTTGTGCTTTCAAAATCAAACCCCTGAGGTAAATAATAAGCTGAGAGGTATCTTTGTTAACAAATAATTTTATTTTTGCTTTGAAATAAATGACAGTATGCTGTTTAATCACACTCATTAAGTGACTAGTTCTGCATTTTTTCCTGTTCTTTTTAAAAAAATTTATTGTTGTTGTATTACATCCATCCCCTTTTTGCTCCCCTCTGTCCCCCTCCCCACCCACCCATTCCCCCCAAAGTCAATCCCACCTGTTGTCCATGTCCATGGCTCCTTTATACTAGGTTCTTGTCTAAACTGCTCCTCTTCCTTGCCTCTGCCTCCCCCCTCCCCCCAACCCCCTTCCCCTTGCCCATTGAAGGCCTTATTCACTATATTCATATATTTGGTTCTGCTTTGCTTGTTGTTAGTTTTGTTCATTATTGTCCTGTAATGGGTAAGATCATATGGTATTTGTCCTTCACTGACTGGCTTATTTCACTAAGCATACTACTCTGCAGTTCCATTCATGTTGTTGCAAAGGGTAGGAGTTCCTTTTTTCTTTCTGCTATATAGAATTCCATTGTGTAAATGTACCAAAGTTTTTTGATCCAATCATCCACTGATGGGCACTTAGGCTGTTTCCAGCACTTGGCTATTATAAATAGTGCTGTTATGAACATAGGTGTACATAGGTTCTTATGAATTGGTATTTCAGGGTTCTTCGGGTATAGTCCTAGTAGTGGCATTGCTGGATCAAAAGGCAGCTCCATTTCTAGATTTTTGAGGAAACTCCATACTGTTTTCCATAGTGGCTGCACCAGCCTGCATTCCAACCAACAGTGCACCAGGGTTTCCTTTGCCCATCCTCACCAACACTTGTTTGTTGATTTGTTGATGGTTGCCGTTCTGACAGGTGTGAGGTGGTATCATATTGTGGTTTTAATTTGCATCTCTCTGATGACTAGTGATGTTGAGCATTCTTTCATATGCCTTTGGGCCCTTTGTATGTCTTCCTCAGAGATGTGTCTGTTCAGGTCCTTTGCCCATTTTTTATTTGGGCTGTCTGTGTTCCTGGTGTTGAGTTGCATAAGTTCTTTATATATTTTGGAGATCAAACTCTTGTCTGAGGTACCATTGGCAATTATGTTTTCCCATACAGTTGGTTCCCTTTGAATTTTGCTGGTGTTTTCTTTAGCTGAACAGAAACTTTTCTTTTCTTTTCTTTTTTTTTATATATTTCTGCTCCACCATATTTTTAAAATTGAACAGAAACTTTTCAATTTGAAATAGTCCCATTTGTTTATTTGTTCTTTGATCTTCTTTGCCCTTGGAGAAGTATCAGTAAACATATTATGCATAGGATATCTAAAATTTTACAGTCTATATTTTTCTCCAGGACCTTTATGGCGGCACTGCTTATGTTTAAGTCCTTTATCCATCTTGAGTTTATTCTGGTGTATGGTATAAGTTGGTGTTCTAGATTTATTTTTTTGCAATTTGCTGTACAGTTCTCCCAACACCACTTGTTGAAGATACTGTTTTTACTCCATTTTATGTTCCTTTCGCCTTTGTCCAATATTAATTGACCATAGAGTCCTGGGTTTATTTCTGGGCTTTCTATTCTGTTTCATTGATGACAGTAGCCTTATAGTATAGTTTGATGTCTGTGATTCCTACGTTGTTCTTCATTCTCAAGATTGCTGTGGCTATTCATGGGCGTTTTTTGCTCCATATAAATTTTTGAAGTATTTTCTCTATTTCTGTGAAGTATGTCATTGGTCTTTTAATTGGGGTGCATTGAATCTGTAGATTGCTTTGGGTAGTATGGACATTTTAATGATGTTAATTCTTCCCATCCATGAACATGGTATATACTTCCATTGATTTGTATCTTCATTTCTTTCTTCAGTGTTGTGTAGTTTTCTGAGTACAGGTCTCTTACCTCCTTGGTTAAGTTGATTTCTAAATACTTTATTTTTTTGTTGTTGTTGTTGCTATGGTAAATGGGATTTGTTTTCTAGCTTCTATCTCTAATGTTTCATTATTGGTTTACAAAAATGCTTTTGATTTCTGAATATTGACTTTATCCCACTATTTTGCTAAATTTGCTTACTAGGTCAAGTAAGTTTTTGGTAGAGCCTATCAGGTTTTGTATGTACACTATCATATCATCTGCAAATGACAGTTTGACTTCCTACTTTCCAACTTGGATATCTTTGATTCCTTTTTTTCTCTGATAGTTATGGTTAGAACTTCCAAGATGATTTTTTTTTTCTCTTTTTTAAAAAATTTTATTGTTGTTGTATTACATCCATCCCCTTTTTGCTCCCCTCCCCACCCACCCATTCCCCCCAAAGTCAATCCCCCCTGTTGTCCATGTCCATGGTTCCTTTATACTAGGTTCTTGTCTAAGCTGCTCCCCTTTCTTGCCTCTGCCTCCCCCCTCGCCCCTCCCCCCAACCCCTTTTCCCCTGACCACTGAAGGCCTGTTCCTTGTGTTCATGTACTTGGTTCTGTTTTGCTTGTTGTTAGTTTTGCTCATTATTGTCCCATAATGGGTGAGATCATATGATATTTGTCCTTCACTGACTGACTTATTTCGCTAAGCATAATACTCTCCAGTTCCATCCATGTTGTTGCAAAGGGTACAAGTTCCTTCTTTCTTTCTGCTATATAGAATTCCATTGTGTAAATGTACCAAAGTTTTTTGAAGATTTTGAACAGAAGTGGTGAAAGTAGGCAACCTTGTCTCATTCCTGATCTTAGGGGGAAAGCTTTCAGTTTTTGTTTGTTAAGTATGATGTTGGCTTTAGGTTTCTCATATATGACCTTTATGATGTTGAGGTATGCTCCCTCAATTCCGGTTTTGCTGATTTTTTTTTTTTTTTTTAATCACAAATGGTTGCTGTACTTTATCAAATGCTTTTCAGCATCTATTGATATGATCATATGGATTTTGTCTTTTATTTTGTTTATCTGCTATATTACATTTATTGACTTGCAAGTGTTGTACCATCGTTGCATCCCTGGGATTAAGTCCACTTGATCATGGTGTATGATCTTTTTATTGTGTTGCTGAATCTGGTTGGCAATATTTTTGTTAAGAATCATAGCATCTATGTTCATCAGAGATAATGGCCTATAGTTTTCCTTCTTAGTTGTGTCTTGACCTGATTTTGGGATTAGAATCATATTGGCCTTATTGAAAGAGTATGGGAGTCTTTCTTCTTCTTGGATTTTCTGGAATAGGTTGAGAAGAATGGGAGTTAGTTCTCTTAACGTTTGGTAGAATTTACCTGTGTAGCCATATGGTCCAGGGCTCTTGTGCTTTGGGAGATTTTTGATTACTTCTTCAATTTCACTAGTTATTATTGGTCCATTCAGAATTTCTGCTTCTTCTGGATTTAGTTTTGGTAGATTATACATTCCAAGAAATGTGTCCATTTCACCCAGGTTGTCATATTTCTTGTCATATAGTTGTTTGTAGTTATTTCTTACAATCCACTGTATTTCTTTTTTTTTAACTTTAAATTTTAATTTTTTATTGTTATTCTGTAACAATTATCTCAATATTTCCCAACCCAAATCCCACTTCCACAATCAATCCTTCCCTGCACTGTTGTCCATGTCCATGAGTCATTCATACATTTTTTTTTTTTTTTTTTAACTAGTCCCTTCCCCTTCTTTTCACCATCATCCCTTTCCCTTCCCTTCTGGTTGCTTCAGTCTGTTCCTTGTTTCTATGCTTCTGGTTCTATTTTTCTCATTTGTTTGTTTTGTTCATTAGATTCTTCTTATACATGAAATCATATAGCATTTGTCTTTCACTACTTGACTTATTTCACTTAGCATAATATTCTCCAGTTCTGTCTATGCTGTCACAAAAGGCAGAAGTTCCTTCTTTCTTTCTGCCACATGGTATTACATTGTGTAAATGCACCACAGGTTTTTGATCCATTCATTTACTATTGGGCACTTAGGCTGTTTCTAGCACTTAGCTATTGTAAATAGTTCATGTCCATGGGTCGTGCATAAAAGTTCCCTGATTTCACCTTTTTCTATGTTATTTTTAACTTACTCCTGTCTATCTTGTACCCACCAATTACATTTCCTAATCTCTGAACCATTTCTCTATTTCTACCCCTTCCCCCTCCCAGCTGATAACCCTCTCAATGATCTCCATACCTATGATTCTGATCCTATTCTGGTTATTTGTTTGGTTTTTATTTTTATTTTTATTTTTATTTTTTAGATTCTCTTGTTGATGGTTGAGAGTTTGTTGTAATTTTTTTAGAATTTAATTTTATTGTTGTTGTATTACGTCCATCCCCTTTTTTGTTCCCCTTTATCCCCCTCCACTCCCACCCATTTCCCCCAAAGTCAATCCCACCTGTTGTCCATGTTGTCATTTTAATGTTCATTATTTTTATCTTGTTTGTAAATAAGTTTCTTTAACATTTCATATAATAATGGCTTGGTGATGATAAACTCCTTTAGCTTTATCTTGTCTGGAAAGTACTTTATCTGCCCTTTCATTCTAAATGATAGCTTTGATGGGTAGAGTACCCTTGGTTGTAGGTCCTTGCTTTTAGTCACTTTGAATACTTCTTGCCAGTCCCTTCCTGTCTGCAGAGTTTTTTTTTTTTTTTTTTTTTTTTTTTTTTTTTTTTTTTTTTTTTTTTTTTTTTTTTTTTTTTTTTTTTTTTTTTTTTTTTTTTTTTTTTTTTTTTTTTTTTTTTTTTTTTTTTTTTTTTTTTTTGAGAAATAAGCTGATAGTCTTATAGGAATCCATTTCCAGGTAACTCTCTTCTTTTCTCTTGCTGTCTTTAGGCTCTCTCTTTATCATTAATCTTTTGCATTTTAATTATGATGTGTCTTGGTATGGTCCTCTTTGGATTCAACTTGTTTGGGACTCTCTGCAATTCCTGGATTTATATGTCTATTCCCTTCACCAATTAGGGACGTTTTCCTTCATTATTTTTTTACACAAGTTTTCAATTTCTTGCTCTTCCTCTTCTCCTTCTGGTACTCCTATGATTTGGATGTCGACATGTTTAAAATTACCTCAGAGGTTCCTAAGCCTCTCCTCATTATTTTCAGTTCTTGTTTCCCTGTTCTGTACTGGTTGACTGTTTATTTCTTCCTTATGTTCCAAATCATTGATTTCTTTCCCTGGTTTCTTTCCCTTCACCTTTGCTTTTGTGTGTCTTTTCCTTCCTTCCATTTAGCATCACTTCTTTCCTTCTGCATTTGCCATACTCAAGCATATCTGTCATGTCTATAAGCATCTTTATCATCAGCATTTTAAATTCTGTGTCTGTTAGGTTGGCTATCTCCTCATCACTTGGTTCTCACAATGGAACCTTGATCTTTCCCCTTTTTTGGGCCATAGTTCTCTGTCTCCTCAACTTGACAGACTCCTGTGTCTTAGGTAGAGCTGGCACACCTGTTATGTAGTAAGGGATGGAACCTTAGGTATTCATCAGTAAGGGGCAATCTGTTTCACCACATTGTGGCACTGTATGTGGGGGAGGGGTCTTAGAGGGAATAATGCTGCTTGCTCAGCACTCACCTCTTTTCCAGGCACTGCTCCCGCTCTCCATATGGGAATTCTGTCTCTCTAGCTGTTTCCCGGGCCATAGATCCCAGAGTGGGTGGGTCTGCAGATGTTCTAGGACCATGGGGACCTCTAGGCAAGCTGACTCTGCTGAGAGACCAGCAGCTTTTTCTTCCACCCCAACACCCACTGGTTTTCACCAGAGGAAGCAATGAGGCTTTATTTTCTTCCTGACACTAGAACTGTGAGCCTGGCCATCTGGTGTGGTGCTGAGAGCACTCCCCAGGTGTCCCTACCTTTTTAAAAGTGTGTAACTGTGCTTTCCACTGGCCAGCCACAGTTGCTATTTTACCACAGCCACCAGGCAACCAAACTAGGCTGCAAAACCATATCCTCTCTGTCTTGGCTCTGCCTTCCTACCTGTCTGGATGAGTATTTCTTTATATCTTTGTTGGACTTCTGTGCAGGTAAATTTTATGACAGTCCATTGTATTTCTGAAGTATCAGTTGTGATTTCTCCTCTGTCATTTCTGATTCTGTTTATTTGGGTCCTCTCTCTCTTTTTCTTGATGAGTCTGGTTAAAGGCTTGTCAATTTTGTTAAATTTTTTAAAGAACCAGCTCTTGAACTTATTGATCCTTTGAATTGTAGTTTGAGTCTCTAAGTTATTTAATTCTACTCTGATTTTGATGATTTCCTTCCTTCTACTTGCTCTGGGCTTTGTTTGTTGTTGCTCCTCTTGTTCTTGCAGCTTTGTGGTTAGATTGTTTGTATAAGCTTCTTCTGTCCTTTTTAGGTAGGCCTGTATTGCAATGAATTTCCCTCTGAGGACTGCCTTTGCTGTGTCCCATAGGTTTTGGGATGTCATGTATTCATTGTCATTTGTTTCCAGAAACATTTTTATTTCATCTTTGATCTCATTGTTAACCCACTCATTACTTAAAAGCATGTAATTCAGTCTTCATGAGTTAGAGTGTTTTTGTTTTTTTTTTTTCCCTTGAGGTTGGTTTCTAATTTCAATCTATTGTGATCTGAAAAGATGCTTGGTATGATTTCAATTTTCCTGTATTTGTGGAGGCTTGTCTTGTTACCTACCCTGTGGTCTATTTTAGGGAATGTTCCATGTGCATTGGAAAATAATGTGTATTTTGCTTCTTTGGAGTGAAAGGTTCTGTATATATCAGTGAGGTCCATTTCCTCTAGAGCGTTATGCCACAATATCCTTGGTGTTTTTTTCTTTGTAAGATCTGTCCATTGTTGATGATGGGATATTAAGATCCCCTATTGTTTATGTGTTGCTGTCTCTATCCTTTTTGAAGTCATCCAAGATTTTCCTTATATATTTGGGAGCTCCTACGTTGGGTGTATATATGTTTACCAGAGTTATATATCTTCTTGATGAATTGTTCCCTTAAGTATTATGAAATGTCCTTTGTCTCTTTTTATGGCCTTCATTGTAAAATCTATTTTGTCTGCAATAAGTATTGCTACCCCAGTCTTTTTTTCATGTCCACTTTTGATTGATATATATATTTTCCATCCTTTCACTTTCAATCTGTGTCGATCTTTTGTTTTGAGATGGGTCTCTTGAAGACATCATATATGTGGGTCATGTTTTCCTATCCATTTGACTACCCTATGTCTTTTGATTGGTGCATTTAATCCATTTACATTTAAGGTTATTATTGATTGATACTTATTTATTGCCATTTTCTTTCTTTGTACCTATGTTCCTCTGTGTCTTTCTCTGTTTCTTAATTTTCTTTTTTTTTTAAATTTTATTGTTGTTGTATTACATCCATCGCCTCTGTCCCCCTCCCCACCCACCCTTTCCCCCCAAAGTCAATCCCACCTGTTGTCCATGTTCATGGTTCCTTTATACTAGGTTCTTGTCTAAGCTGCTCCCCTTCTTTGCCTCTGCCTCCCCCATCCCCCCAACCCCTTTCCCCCT
>PVIW01013309.1:0-27931 GCA_004026585.1 Noctilio leporinus
AAAAAAAAAAAAAAAAAAAAAAAGATTCTTAAAAAAAAAACAACAAAACAAAACAAAACAAAACAATTTGTCACAGGCTAACTTATGAAACAAAAGAGTTCCTAAAGTATATTTCTGGTCACAAAAATATCACCAAACTTCAAAAGGAAGACCCCCAAACCCTTCTAATCTAAAAATCTGAAATAACTGCGAGCTGTACACCCATTTAAGAAAGGTGAAGAAGAACAAGGTAAGGTTTTCCATCCCACTTCTTCTAGCTCAGGACTGCAGGCAGCTGAAGCCTCTCTCCATAGCTCAGAGGGCAAAGCAAGACCCCACCCCGACAGGATGCCCTGGCAGCTCAGGACCACTCACACCCACACCACACTCATGCAGAGGGACAACACAGACACACCTACTCACCCCACCAGCACATCTCAGGGATAAACCCAGGCAGACAGGGGGGTAACGTGCAAACTCCATGTAGACAGTGAGCCCAGCTTGGGTACAGCTTTTATTCTCTCATCCACATGATAAGAAAACAAAGTTGAACAAAATGTTGTTATTCAAGAAGTAAAAGTTGCTTTTTACAAGTGTAGAACAGTGACCCCCATGTAAGTTCATTTCCTCATTCTTAACACCTGCATAGTATTTCAGTTTATGATTAATGGGTGATGGTTGGTTTATAGACTTTCATGTTGCTCTCTCATTTTCTCTATTAAAAAACAGATATGTTTCACAAAGAAATACAAGGAGGCTGTCTTCTATAGTTCTGTAAAATAATAGATTTTAATTGACAGATTCAGATTATATGCACATTAAACATGTTACGAGGGACTCCACACAACATCTTAGCAGTATAGTAGCAGCACACTTTAGTATCTCCAAATCTGCCACAAAACTTGATGGAGCAACTAGCATAACAAGGCAGTGTCCATGACAATAAAGAGTGAGGAGGCAACCCCATATACGCCACACCCCCACTCAGCAGGGAGAGAGGTGGTCTGGACCCCGAGAATCAACCACTTCCAGGACAAAGCCCTGTCCTGAGGAGTAAGTTCAGAATGTCACTTATAAGCGCAGTTGGCCAAGGACACCAAGGCCCAGGGAAAGAGAAGTGCAGGTGAAATGTGTGTGGGGTGGGGGCAGGGCTGGGAGGAGAGGGACGGTCTCAGCAAGTTCCAGCAAAGGCCATTTCTTTACCTTCAAGCTCCCAACATACCAGACACTGTGCATGTGAACTAATAGAAGGTTGGTTCAAAATGATACAATCTCTGACCCCTGTTACTAAGCCAGCATTCCTCTTCCTCAGCTCTGCCACCTGACAGATGGTGACTCAGCACACAGTGCCTAGTGTTTTCTTGGGCGAGTAATGCTAACAGGGCTCTCAAATGCCTACCTCTGGGTCGACACATTGAATTGAAAGGTCACCTGTGCTTGATCCCGCTCAGCTTTTACTGGGGGCAGTAGGTCCTCCCTGTGTACAGAGCTATTAGCCCCACCTGCTGCTATATTCCACCACCCTGTCCAAGCCAACGCCTGGCGCATGGTTCCTGCCTAGTCCAGAATAAACGCACTCGTTCTCATTCCTGCTCATTTGCCCTCTCTTGCCCCTCTGTTCCATGAACATACACATTTTCTGTTGTTGTTGTTTTCTCCCCTATTAAGAAAAGCTTCCTTGCCCTGGCTGGTAGCACAGTGGATAAGGTGCCGGCCTGCGAACCCAAAGGTCGCAGGTTCGGTTCCCCAGCTAGGGCACATAATCAGGTTGCAAACCAGGTCTCCAGTCAGGTCTGTGGCTGGAGACAGGTGAAACGCAACCATACATTGATGTCTCTTTCCCTCTCTGCCTCTCTCCCTTCCTCTCTTTCTAAAAATGGTGAAATAAAATCTTTAAAAAAAAAAAGAGAAAGAAAGAAAAGCTTCCTTTAGTGTCAAGCTTGTGAGCATGGAATATAATTAACTTCAAATCAAAGAAGACAAAAACAAATGCAGAATTTAACTGATGAAAGGAATACCATTGTTAGGTGCTCTGATGATGTAGAAATGGTGGAGCAAAGAAAAATGGGAGGAAAGGAGTAGGAGAAATCTTGTGGAGGTATAAGAATATTTACAACTGTTAAGGGAAACAAGCAATGTTACTTCATGTTAGTATTAGATCAAACTGGAGGATCTAAGAGGGGAACAAAGAGAATACAAGTAATATTTCAGTCTAGAGACAGTAACTGCTGTCTAAAGAAAGTGCTGACTTGAGTAGCCATCAGAACAAAAATCAACCTCCCTAAATATTTCAAAAGGAAGGCAAAAGTAACAGATGCGAACAACATAGTGAAGGACAAATATCTGCCCATAACACATAGCATAAAATACTACCTATACCCCCAAATGAAAGCAATCAAACTTCATATTACTGAAAGTCAATGCACTTAATTCTTTGATGAAAATACATATATATTGTCCAATTAAATAACTAAACTATGCTGAATGTAAGATACGTGGTATTTACGAAAGGTGAAAAATAAAAGGGTTGTCAATAAATAAGCTAAAAGGACATCTTCTCTTTATGTTTATGGCGTAAAGAATAATAGAGCAGTGGGGAACCACATGGCATATTTTTTCATGGCCTTACACTTGCACAGCTGAAGGTGCTTATACCATTAGTGTGAGTTTATTTTAACATGTAAAGAAGGAACTTTTCTATAATTAGAAATAGAGATGATATTAGGAAGTGAAAGGAGAAAATAGTAACATGTGCATTGAGGGCTGGGAGGAAAGAACCCATGGTGGGTATTTAGTAATGACATTACCAGAAGGCAAGTTAGTTTCAATGAAAATGTCCTTGCCCGTATGCTGAAATGGCATGTGATCCTGGACAGTCGTCACTGCTTCTCCCAGATCTGCCAGCAGCAGCTGTGATACTGCTGTTCACGCAGGAGCAGCATCAGACTTAGGTTTGGCTGTTGTATCAGATTTTGCCCTTCAGGGAGGCTGTGAGACTGCAGTTATATTTTGGACACTTTTTCTCATTCTAGACAAATAATCTCTCCAGAACGTGAATGAGAGACATGCACTTTGATCCATATGGAATGACCCTCTGCCAGAGGTCAGGGATTGATTTTCTTTGCAGTTACTGGCACATCCTGAATAGGCTGAGAAACAGGTTACCTTTGTATTTCCCTGAGCTGTGAGTCGAGGTAGGTTTAATGGGAGGAAGCCTAAAATTATTACCTTTTTTGGCAATTTAACAATTTATAATTGTTTTTGTAGATGGGACTTTTTAAAAATCAAAATAAAATCAATAGTGTCCAACTGCCCTAAATAAACATATTTTCCCCTCTTTTCCCTAATGGGAGGAGATCCACAGGTGTATAAGAATCTTACTCATGTGGTAATGTTTTTCGGGCTACAGGTTCTCCTGGTAGTGTGCAGAGGCACTTTCACAAGTTGTTCATCGGGGTGGGTTCATGTAAGGAAGAATTAAGTTCTGGAGATGGGTGAGAGCATCATTACTCCAGGAACACTATGTCCTATGTACCCAGGGTTCTCAGTTTTGTGCATTGTAAGACTGATTATACACTAAGACAATAATTATGCAAGCCCTTTGTCTGACTGCTTCCAGGAGGCCCCTCACCCTGTCTGGCTGTGGGAGCAGAAGGGATGGGAGGGTCCCTGGGGATGAGAGAGCTGTGTGCTCCCAGGAGCAGATGGAAGGAGTCCCTGTCAACCTGGAAGGAAGGACTGAAGGGTCACCTGTGAATCCACAGCACCCATGACCTCCCCACTCCTTCCTTCCTCTCAGGTCCCCTCTCCAAGGGGCAGCACAGACCCCAATATGGAGACAATGTCCTCTAGAACATTTTCAAACACAACCATCTTTATTCATAATTGATGCACAATGTACTGCTCCTATCTCCAGGTCCACCCCCACCCTGATGGCCCCTCCCTCCCTCCCTGTCAGCAGAACAGCCAGGATCAGCCCTGGGATGACAAGGAGCCCTTGCATCCTCTGGGGTCAGGCAGGTCGCATCTAGGCTGGGTCCCTAGGGTCTGGCAGTGGGAGGGACACCCCGCTGCTCTGTCCTGGCTACAGTGCCACTTCCTCCAATTGCCTGGGACACAATGGTCACACTTTCTCTTTTGGGGCTGGGAAGGCAAAGCTTCCCAATACCCTCAACCTCCAGGTAAGGCAAGGCCCAGGGCAGGGACAGGACCCAGAGAGAGGGCAGAGGGGAGCAGCCTGTTGGGAGAGGTCAGGCTCACTGGACATGCCCCTGGCCTGAGAGTCTCCCTGACAGGAGAGGTCACTATGGGAATGGAGGCATCCCTGGTCCCCAAAGTAAATGTGCCTGTGACCCTTGGGAACAAAGAGGGGCCATCGAGCATGCAGTGCTGGACACTCCTGATGTCCTGAAGAGCCAGCAAAGGCTTTGGGATTGGCCAGGTGGGCGTCTGCTTGACTGTGCCTTTGGCAGTGCTGGAAGTTAGTCTCTGGTGGGGAGGCTTTGTCATTGACCCCCAGCTGGGGGCCATGGCCATCTTGGCCATCCAGAGACTTAGAAGGACTTAAGTCCATTTGGGGTGCACTGTGACTCAGGGGTGCCTGCACACCCTCATCCTCCTTGGCAGACAGGACTCCCTTCTCTGTCATTTGAGTGGAAGAAGGACACAGTGACTGGCTCCACACACATACATGAGAGGATGAGATGAGTGGGTGATGGGACAATGGCTTTGAGGAAGGAAAGCAGGAAGGTGACATCATGATTCAAATTCAAAACAGACATGTGGCTGTCTTGTGTCTGCCTGTGCCATGTTTCCAGCTTTGTGTTCTTCCCTTCCACCCCTCCTTTCCCATCCTCTCCTTCTTGTCATCCTGCACCATACCCAGCCCAGAGCTGGCCCCTCAGCATGCCATGCTGCAGGCCAGGGTGGGAGGGCAGAGTCATGGGCACCTCTGTGCTGGGCTGCTCCCTGGCCTGGTTTACCTGGTGTTCCCACCCATGGCTCCTCTGGGGTCCCTACATCCCCAATTTGCCTGGAGTCCCTCCCTCCCTGTCTAACCGAGGGACCCTCTGTCCTCTAACGCATCTGGGGTCCTTCCACCCCTGGCTCACCTGCACAGGAGTGAGTCCTTCCTCCTGCTCCAAGTCCTCAGGGAGGGCCAAGAAATCCACTGTGTCTCTGGGGAAATCATTTGTGCCAGAAATCAGGGGTGAAGGGCCTTCTCTACCTGGGACAGAAGGAAGAGGCTGTGAGCACCCATGGCAGGGAGTGACCTGTGAGTCAGTAGGACCAGGAGGACAACTGGAAAAGTAAACACCCACTCCATCCTCTTGTACAGGGTGAGTGTTTTACAGCTCACGGACATCAGCTACAGGGAATCTACACATACCAACACAAGGGCATACTACATATACATACACACATACAGCACACACCACACACATTGACACTCACACACCCAGCTCAGAAACAAAGAACAGAGCTTACTCTCATCAGCCTGGGTGGAACCCAGGGCTGGGACCTGGAGAGCCACCCTCTAGAGCCTTGCAGAGCCCTAGCTCTGAGCCAGTCCACCTGGAGGACAAAGTCACATGGGAGCACAGTTGGTCAGTTTAGCTCGGGAGACCATATCTAGGCAGGTCTGATCCTGTTCCTGCTGTGGCTCCTTTCTGTCCTCATCCCATTCTCCACCTGACACCCCTGTGGCAGAGAGGGCCAGCCACACCAGCCTGTCCCTCATGTCCCTGTATCCTCTAAAAGCCCCAGGGGGTGTCCTTGGGTTCCATGCTCTCCAGGGGGTGCCAGGGTCTGTGGGTGCACTGGGTCTGGGAGTGGGACACGGGGTAGGAAGGGGAGAGGAGTGAGTGTAAGGAGCTTTAGCTTCCACTTGTGAGCATGTGATGGTGGGGGCAATGTTGTGGGACATTAACATGGGGGCAGCTGGGTGAAGACCTCTGAAGCCAAGTAACGAAGGGAAGAGAGAGGGAAGCATGCAAAGGAGTCAGTTGTGAGGACTTGCAGAGCTACCACTTCACCGACACCACCCCCACCCCATCCAGCCAGCTTCTTAGCAGATTTTATCTTGGATCTTTGGACAGGGAGCTGGCAGGGCAGGTTACACAAGTTGACCAGATGATGTAATTACTCAGGACAGATGTCCTTGGTGGTTTACTAATGAAACAGAAGATCATCTTCCTAATTCTGTGCCTTGTTTAAAAAAGAAACTTTAAAGATATTCCAAGGAAACCACCCATCATACTTCACATGTTCTTTGTCTGTGAAGCATGATGAGGACTATGAGCAAACCCTCAACTCATGGTCAAAAGGATGGGTGGGAGTGTAGCAAGACCTCCTCCAGGAGATGAAGCAGGTCTGAGGACCTGCATTTCCACAGGGAGGATAATTGAGGACAAGTGGCGGCACCCGGCCCTATCCTGGTGGAAGGGACCCAGCCACCCTGCCCCCGTGGGACCCAAAGAGCTGACAGGTCCCTGAAGTCAGGAGGAGGGACCTTGGACCAGAAGGAGTGGGGAAGCCCTGGGCTGAGCAGTGGGGGCACCTTTCAGCCTCACTCTCAGGGAGGACATTCACTGTAGACTTGGCCACAGACAGCCCCACTGGACTACCCTGTGGCTCAGACCACCTCTCCCCACTGCCCCCATGAGACTGTATAGTCAGGTCAAATCCCTCAGAGAGACACTGTGGGTAAGCTCCAGGTGCTTGAAACATAAGACACAGGACAAGGCCATCCCATCACCCTCCTGAGCCTACCACCACCAGAACATAGCCCACTGCTCTCTCCACACACATGCTGAAGTGGCTTGTCTCCCTCCAGACAGAACCAATGTGCCTGCAGCCATCCTGTCTGTGCACCCAAGCATTGTCCCTGAGTCATCCCCAGCCACCTCTCAGGAACGCTCCTTTCCAGCGCTGTCACATATTTCAATTGGCCCCCAGCCTTCCTGGGGACAGGCCCATGCTGGTCAAGGGCTCTCTCCTCCTCCAGTTCAAACTGTTTCCCCACTGGAAGTGTCACATTTTAACCCCAAGTTGACAGGGACAGGACTGTCTCTATATCACCCTCCCCTTCAACCTCCAGGCTTTCCTCCTTCTGAAGCCATCCCTCAGGCTGAGGCACTGACCACTGCTGCCCTGTACCCTCCACACTGAGACAACCCAAGTCCAGGAGCCAGAGAGTGACCTGCTACAACAAATGCTCAGCAGCCTATGGAGGGAAGTGTTTGAATTGAAACAGAAGAATGTAGGACCCTGAACATTCAGCAGTGGGGGAGCGGTGCCAGGCAGGTAGCATGGGTGGGGGTGGGAGTGGGAAGACATTCCAGGGAGGGCTCTGTGGGTTGGCAAGAACCACAAGTTCTTTTCAAATTTTAAGAGGTAGCACAATTAGTGTGTGCCTCTTCAGGCCATTTATACATTGTATGGTTTAGATTCACAACACAAAGACTTTATTTGAAGTTCCCTTGAGTTCAGTTCTTGATCCATCAACCTAGTTCTGGGTCTTTCATCCTGCTTCCTATCTGCCTCTTGTCTTACTTCAACACAGACTCCACTTCCTGGACAAAATTCAAACATATCACCTGAAAAAATAACAGGCACTTCAGGCCACACAGAACCCAGTGTCTGATATTAGGGTTGGCTCTGCAGACCCAGCTTGTGAGGTGGCTGTGTGCATGTAAGTCTTTAGGAAGCAGTCCCGGGGCCCCAAATACAGTCCCTGATGGGAGCTGTGCACCCGCAGCGGCCCAGCTGGGCAGCAACCTGCCTGCTCCAGTCCACCAGGGAAGGCCCTGCAGCCCACAGGGCCAACACCAGGAGTCACTCTTTTCTGTCTCTCAGAGTATGATGTTGCTCAAGGGTTAATTTTTTGAAACTTTCTGAATGATTTTCATGTGATATTTTAAACAAGCAGTGGCATTGCTTAGTTTCCAGTCAAACTGTGCACAATGGGAATTGCAGTGAGGAGCCTTCCTGCTGCCTCTCTCCCCTGGTGGCACAGCCTTCTTACCCCAGAGCCAGCGTTGTCCCTTCCTTTCAAACTTGTCAGATGCCCAGATTTAGCAAATAACAGACACCCAATTGACTTTGAATTTCAGCTACACGTGAATTTATTTTGGAATAATTGTGTCCCATGCAATGTTAGGGACATACTCTTACTCTAAATTTGTCTAATTATTTCCAGTATTTACACTTAACTGGCATCTTGTATTTTGTCTGGGGACTCTACAAAGCAAGTCACTTATCAGGTTATTATTAGCTACTCCCCCCATAAGGAACATAACTTTGAGTAGAGGCTCCAGTGTGCATCTTGGCTCCACCACAAAACACAATTGCACACACATGTGAAATGTGCATGCTCTTTGTGGGATGTGGCATTGGTGAGAGCCGTCGTACAGCATTGAAGGTCTAGGATCAGTGTGGGTATGGACTGAAGTAAGGGAAGGGAAGGCAGGAAATTTTCTGCTTCCAAGTGTTAACAGGGCTTAATGTTCTAAGGTCCTGGTTTTGCTATGGGTTAAAATTGCACTGCCTGTAAGATGGATGTTCACTTTGAGACACAGCCAGAATTCTCTCCACCATGTCCAGCCCCACTGTTCACAGAAACCCGTCTCCACCTGAGTGCCAGCTTGCCTAGTCTGGCCCTGGAAGCCCTCCTCATTGGCTTCCAAATTTCCTCTCTGCATCCTACAGACAGCCCTGTTCATTAAAATCTAAGCTCCTCATTGCATGCAGTTCCATGTGCATGTGAATCATGGTAGCACCCCTTAAAAAACATGTATGATTCTCATTTTCTCATTATACATAAATGTCCATTTATCACTGTCCAAATGATATGAACAAGCATTTGTGTTTTGTGCTGGGGGAGGAGAGACGATTGTTAGGAAACTGGTCAAGGGACATGAGGGGTGACAACTTGGGAGGATTGCAACCAGATCTCTTGGGAGACAAGCTTGGCTCCCTGCTCCGTAGCAGGAGAATTCTTCCTCATGACTTTTCCTCCACATTGTGAACAGTCACTGAAAAAGACCCCACTGTAACCCAAATTCTGCAATATGATACAGTAAGAGGAGGGAGGAGAGGGTGAAATCAGTCCCATACTACCTGCTGTGTGAATGGAAACTGGCCCAGACAGTCAAGTCTTGATAGATATTATAACAGCAAACTTGCAATGGAAATATCCTTGGATCAACATGTATTGTATGACCTCCATCTGCTAAATAATACCACTAAGAAAAAATTCTCATCCAGTTGTGCATTTGGAAAGACTCTTAAGATTGGAGTGAAGGGAAAGTATCTCTTCAAGTGCTTCCCGGGCCTAATTTCCTTTGCCAGATTGTTTTTCTTGCCAGAATTGTTTAATGACAATTCTGGAGGAAGGAACTATTGTTTTTTTGAATGCATGGAAATGCAGCCCAATGTGCAGGAAGGCACTTGCTCCATCTGAGGATATGTGCTTTAGTTAAGTTCCAATGCTCTTTCAGGAGGGAAGGTTGCATTGAAGTCCATGGATTGCACCGTTGCAATTTTAAAATCCTAAGTGCACATTGCACATGCCATGGTCCGAATCAGGGATCGGCACAGGGAATCAGGGAGTCCTTGCTGGAGAAGCTTTGCAGGAAGCCCCCCATCTCCATTTGTTTTTCCCTCTGTGTGGTGGGTGGCGGTGGGGGTGGTGCCCCACACTAGGACACAGGTGCATGTGTACTGGAAATGGGGGCTCTGTCCTACAATGTCCCCCAGAGTCCTTTGTGGTTTTTAAGCTCTGATGGGCCATGTGTGCTGGCTGGGAGGGGATGGGGCCCCCAATGGCTATCCTGGCTGGCACAAGCCAGACATGGTGGCCTCCAGAGTGGGATGTGTAAACAAGGAGGTAAAGGATGCTTGGACTCCTCACTGCTTAGGCATCAACGAGCTCTACCACTGTTGTTCAAGCTTTGGGCTATTTTAACACCAGGTCTCTGTACCCACCCTCCATGCACACTCATACACACACAGCTCACTTGTGGTGGTGTTTACACCAGGGACTTGGCAACACTGAGAAATGGCTGCTTTGGGGTCCGTTGGCGTCCGTGATTGCTGAGCCTACAATGGAGTATAATAATGAATGTGAGCTATTCAATGCTGAGGGTCCTCCTATGTCCCCTCATTCTGAATAACCCACAATCTCTGGGGCAATTCTCTTCTTCTGAATTTGAAAATTCCTCTCCCGTTCAGCATGAAGTAGCTCAATTCATTGAACATGAGTGGAAATGAATGAGGCTTTTACATACTTTCTGATAATTTTATGTGAAAATGTCAACCAACACTTATGTTCAAACTACACTCTTGTCACCGAAGTGAGTGACTTTGCTGGCTCTAATAGCAATGAAGTGTGTTGTCAGTCTAATCATACAATTGCAAGCATGGTTGGGGTTTGTGCAAATTTAATTGGTGGGAATCTGATGTGTATGTATGGAAATGTGTGAGCTGGTATTGCCCGAGAATATTTGTGATTGAGGGGAAGTCATACCTGTTTTTTGTGAGTGTGTAGGACTGCATGTTGAATGCAGAGGGTGTTGAGATGTAGTGCATGTGTATTGGAGGAGTTGGTGGTTAGGTGTTTGTATTTTATGTTTGGGGGTGGGGCATATTTACCTGCCCTTTCTTTCCTCCCACCCCTGTATTTGGGGATTTTCTAATGGCTAAAACAGCTTGTGTTCACTATCTTGATGCCATGATCTTCTTGTTGTATATTGGGGAATATAGAAGGGTCATTATATACCCAGGGCATGTCGTGTGGTTATGTGTGTTTTTCTGATTTTCCAGAACTGACGATGCTGGTGCATGTTGTGTATGCTGGTGTTATGTGGTGAGGGATGATTTGATGTGGTGTTCTGTGAGATGGCAGGCTTAATTCTGCTTGTGAATTTGGGAGTGTGGGGCTATGTATGTGGAGGTAGTATGGCATCATGTGTGATTATGGGACATAGGGTGTAGTGTGACATGTTTGCATATTTGTATTTTACTGGATAATTGTGGGATTTGGGGGTCTGGTGGAGAGTTGTGTGTGTATTGATTTTGTGTGTATATTCAAGGGCCATGGCCATTTGGAGGAACATTTGCTGGCGCTTTGTATTTATATATTCCAGTAGGGGCTATTAGGCTTATATATCTGGGGAAGTGATTATGTGTGTGCTTGATGGGGAGAGAGGTTTTTGTGGTTATGCACCAAGTATGAGAATAGTATTTCTATGTTATCTGACGTATGTGATATAGTTATTAGTGTTTGTGGGTGTGACTCATTAGCTATAAATAGTTTGGTATTTTGCAGTTGTTTCATACATGGTTTGCTAGAGGTATTTCTGCATGTCTTGCACATGTATACTGGGCTGTGTGTATACTTACCCCCATGTGCATGGATCATCAAAGTTTGTTCACAGGGTGTAGGGTTCTTAGGAGTACTCAAGATGTATTTCTTTGGAAGATACCAGAGAGTTTGGTAGTAGCCTGTCTGTATCTTCAGGGTGAGGGTAAAAGAAAGTATCTTGGCTCTTGTAAACAATGCTGCCTATTGAAATTAGTGTTTGGATTTCTTTGGATAAATACCCAGAACTGGAAATTAGAATTGCTTTGTCTTTCATTGTCTCTTGTTATAGCCTTTCAAGTCATTTTGTCTAATAGAAATATTCCTACCTTGGCTTTTTTGTTTGTATTTGTATGAAATTCCATTTTGTCCCTTTTCTTTCTATGCATGTCTTTTGTATATGCAGCAAAGGTATGGGGCTTGTTTTCTAATCCACCCAAATGCCCCTTGTGTTTTGCATGGCTCATGGAAACCATTTATATTTCAATAATTATTGACAGGCTGTGGGGCTATAAGACTGAGGGGTTGAGTGGTTGAGGGGCTGTCTGGCTGAGGGGCAGGCAGAGACAGACATAAAATGAGAAAGATTGATTTATTTTCACACTCATGTGTGCAGTCATTGAATGCTTCTTATATGTTCCCCAATCAGAGATGGAACCTTCTACCTTGGCATATGGGGACAGACTGTGCCCTGCCAGGGTTTACAGATATGGGTGGGCATGGAGAGGGTAGACCTCCTTCACCGCCAGTGGAGATAAGGGTGGGAAAACCACTGAATGTACAATGAAAAGGATTTGGGCAATCAGGGATGTTGGGATCAATGCCAAGAGTGGGCCCCAGAAAGGAGCAGGTTTCAGATTTGGGATGAATTCTGGTTTTGACACTTGGAGATTGGTGTTCCAGAGGGACATTGTTTTGGAGATGTCTTAATAAAATCTATGAGTTTCTTTCTGGAATATGATGAGTTTTTAATATTAAGTAGCACAATGACCCAAATCCTGATCCTAATACACCTAAGCAAAATTTCATTGACAGATGATCAAATTGATTGGTCGAATAATAATACACTTATATAATAAAAAGAACAATATAAGTGGGCATTTCTGAATAGGTGATAATTTATTGTAAATATTTATTAATCAACATAATTTCTTTTACAAAGTACTTCATTCATCCTTTGAGAGTGGGGAAGGGAGGAAAGGAGAGAGGGAGAGAAACACTCATGTGTCATGTTGGGGACTGGGGACGTTGCTTGCAACCCAGGCATGTGCCCTGACAGGCGATGAATGGAACTGGCAACCTTTTGGTTTGCAGACCAGCAGTCAGTCCACTCAGCCACACCAGCCAGGGCTTATTGAGGGTCATTTCAATACTTGTAAATTCTTCCAACATGTGTTTGAAAGTCAGAAGCAAGAATAATATGGATTACTGTTATTAACATTGTCCCGGGGATTCTAACCAACACATTTTGAAAGACAAAGGATTAGAAGTATAAAAACTGTTACAGTTGTCATTCTTTTCAGAAACTGATTATTGACCTATAAAATCATAAATTCACTAAGATACCTAGTTATGTACATTCTCAAAACCTTAATGGTTTTCATCTGAAAATGATATAATTACTTTTATAATGCTTATATTTATGAGAACACAACATGGAAGTAGCCAAGAATAGACAGGAAAAATAATGAGAGGGTAATAGCCTTAGATTTTCAAACATATGAGGGAACCAAATAATCAAAGCAATGTGATACTAAGACAGATAGACCAGTGGAACAGAAGAGTGTCTGTACCTATTTCTATATCTTTCTAAGTGTCTATGTACTTATCTATGTACCTTTGTATGTCTGTCTACCTGTTTATCTCTCCATCAACCCTGAATGGTAAATATGTGATTCCCAGGCACCTAGAGCAACAGGAAGGAATGGAGGCTTCTGCTATATGAGATACTTGCTCAAAAGAAATAGTGAATTTAAAAGAAAATAAAAGTATATACATATATATATGTTTCATTTTAAAATTATAGAGATATAAGATTTAAATAGACATACACAAATATTGCCTCCTACATGACACTGTCCACTCTCGCATTTCAAAATGGCCAACTCCTTTCTCACACCAGCTGTGGTGCAAGAGTCCAGAGGTACAGTCTTGTAGGGAGTGTAGCAGCCACATGCTCACGGTGGCCTCAGAGAGCCTCTGGCAAGCAGAAAATGAGGAAAGCAAAACTCAGTTTTAAAAACCATTTTTAAAAATTTATTGTGGACATGCATTATTATATTAATTAAAGCTGTGCATCCCAAAATGAGACATTAGAAAACTTAATGAGTGACCACCCCAATACATTTCATACTCAACTGACATTATACAGTTATTAGACTATTATTGACTATGTTACCTATGCTATATTTACATCAGCCAACTATTTTATAATAAACAATTTGTGCTTCTTAATACTGTCACCATTTTTGCCCATCCTTCAACATCCCTACCACCTGGCAAACATCAAGAATTTTTGAAAGCAAAGCTTCTTGAGAAATATTAAGTCTAATGCTATATGTCCTTCATGGACCCATCATGTTTGTTTCAAGACCCTTCACTGCAAGAAGTTCCTGGGAGGGAGATGCGGATGGCGTAGGGGGATCTGGTTCAGGTTCACCCTATACTTCTTCTACCATAGGACTTCACCTCTAAAGTTTATAAACCTGAAATTAAGAGGACTATCCCAAATTCCTGCCCCGCTAACCTGTTCCACTCTGTATTGAGTAGGATTAAGGGAAATGAAGGAAGAAGCAAAGAAATAAAAGGGGACAGGAAGAGTCCTTCAATTTCATAGAATCTCTTAGAGATGGAAGAGTTAAATACACACATACACAAATATTGCCTTCCGCATGAAACTGCCTACTATGGAAATTCTATTGGGGGGTTCTCCATCCCACCATTTAGGGCATGAAGAAAGCTCAGCTAGAGTCGGAGTCAGAGGTGTCCCCTGAGGAAGATGAGCTGCTGCTAGAGCTGCAGCTGCAGTCCTCATGCTCTTTATCTTTATCTTTATCCCCATGGCTGGAGTCAGAGTCAGAGGTGTTCCCTGAGGAAGATGAGCTGCTACTAGAGCTGTAGCTGCAGTCCTCATGGTCTTTATCTTTATCTTTATCCCCATGGTTGGAGTTGGAGTCAGAGGTGTCCCCTGAGGAAGATGAGCTGCTGCTACTGTCCTTACTGTCTTCATCTTCATCCCCACTGCTGGAGTCTGAGGAGCTACTGCCTTCTGCCTTTCCCCCATCTTCCTTATTTCCTTCTGATCTCCGTGGGGCATGAGAATGGTGCCCCGTAGTCTCTGAGGATTCTGCCACTGGAGCCCCCAGCCCCTGCTGCTGTGTCAGCCCTTCTGGCAAAGTCCTTGCTGAGGGACGGTGCACATCTGTCCTCTTGACCTTGGGGTCTGGGCCTCCACTCATGTTCATGTTCTTACGCTTAGTACAGGTTCTCTGTGTGTAAGCAGCATATTCTTCAGGAGACAGAGTCCTGAGCCAGCGATCCAGGTCCACCCTGTACTGTTTCTGCAGCTCCTCGGCCTGCTTCCTGTAACGCTGCCTCTGGTCCTGCGGGACGCCTTGCCAGCGCCTGCCAATCTCCACCATGCGCTCCTTTGGGGGCAGGTCCTGCAGCTCCCTGCTACACCACAAATCCTGATGGAACTTGTGGTATTCGTTCATTGGGGGCTTCTGGGGCTCTCCATGGAATTTTATCTTCCCCGAAAAAGGGTTTTCTGAGGGAGATTTCACCTTTTTCACATTGTCCTGAAACTTCTTTTGGGCTTTGGTTGGGTTCTTCTTGGAGTTGTGAACTAGATCAGGGTGGTCCTTCCAAAACTGAGCCAGTTTCTGCTCAAACTCCTGTTTCTCCTTCTGGAAATCTTGAGTGTATTTCAGCTTCACGTGCTCCGGGAGTTTCTTGTATTTCTTAGACAGGACTTTGGTCAACTCCAGGTTGTTCAGCTCAGGGTGCTTTCGGGAGTACTTGAGCCTCTTCTCCATGAAGAAGCGCAGGTAAGCAGTCAGGGGCTTCTTGGGAAGGTCAGGATGTTTCTTGGGTTTCTTACTTTTGTAATATTTATTAACATATTCCCTAGTCTCTCGTAGTAAATCAGGGAAAGTAAGAAACTTTCTTACACTATGAGAAATCTCTAACCATTTGAGTTTGCACTGTTCTCCAGAATAACCCTTAAAAGCAACCTTTTTCCAGTTAATCTTTGACTGGGTTGTTTTGAATGTGTGGCGGTCATTGGGTGAGACCTGATTTTCTAAGAGGTCAAGCAACCTCATAATGTCTTTTAAGGGCCATTGGTCTTCGGCATTAGAAAATGCCATTTGTAAGACTTTGTGCCACTTACAAGGTTCCAGTTATGCAGTCACCACAGCAGAAAGTCCAAAGTCTTCACTCCTGAAGGCAGCAAAAGAGAAACAGCTAATGACATACAAGGAAGCACCAACAAGGCTATCAATGGATTTTGCAACAGAAACACTACAAACCAGAATAGCAAGGCAAAACATATTCCAAGCAGTGAAGAGCAAATGCTTATAACCAAGACTAGTCTACCCAGCAAAAGTCTCATTTTAAATGGAAGGTGAAATAAGGAGCTTCCAAGAAAAGAGAAAGCTAAAAGAATACATCTCCACCAAGCCAGCATTACAACAGATGCTGAAGAGACTGCTTGGTATAAGAAGAGGTAGAGAGAGAGAGAGAGAGAAAGAAAGAAAGAACCACAATGAATAAGTACCTATCAATAATATCTTCAAAGGTAAATGGCTTAAATGCTGTAATCAAAAGACACAGGGTAGCTGAGTGGATAAGAACACAGGACCCACATATACAATATTTTTTCCATAAGAGACCACTTCCAAACATGGATTGAAACAGACTGAAAGGGAAGGGAGGAAAATACATATTTCAAGCGAATAGACAGGAATAAGTATTGCTGGGCAGCAATACTTGTATCAGCCAAAATTGTTTTCAAGAAAAGATCATTAAAAGAGACAAAGAAGCCTGGCAGGTGGCACAGTGGACAAAGGTGCCGGCTTGAGAACCCAAGTGTAGCTTGTTCAATTCCTAGCCAAGTTATATAATCAGGTTGCAAGCCAGGTCTCCAGCCAGGTCCGTGGCTGGAGGCAGGTAAAAGGCAACCATACATTGATGTCTTTCTCCCTCTCTGCCTCTCTCACTTCCCCTCTCTCTAAAAGTAATAAATAGAATCTTAAAAAAAAAAATCCTAAAAAAAAAAAAAAAAAGAGGCAAAAAAGAACATTTCTAATAGTTAAGGGTACAATCCATCAAGAAGACATATCCTGCCCGGGTTCATAGTACAAAGGATAAGGCACCAGCCTACAAACCCAAAGGTCATGGGTTTCATTCCCAGCCAGAGCATATAACCAAGTTTTAAGCTACATCTCCAGCCAGATTCATAGCTGAAGATAGATGAAAGGCAACAATACATTGATATCTTCCTCCCTCTCTCCCTTTCCTTCTCTCAAAAATAATGAAAGTCTTAAAAAACAAACCAACCAAAAGAGCCCTGCCTGGTGGCTCAATGGATAGGTGCCAGCCTGCAAACCCAAAGGTCACTGGTTTGATTACCAGTCAGGGCACATGGCCACGGTGCAAGGCAGGTCTCTAGCCAGCTCTGTGGCTGGAGGCAGGTGGAATGCAAACCATACATTGATGCTTCTCTCTCTGTCTTTCTTCCTCTCTCCTTGCTCTTCTCTCTAAAAATAAGGAATTAAAAAAAAAAAAAAAAGGATATAACCCTTGTAAACCTATCTGCACCCAATATAGGAGCACCCAAATAGATAAGAAAAACCTTAGAGTACTTAGGAAAGGATATCTAGAGCAACACGTTCATAATAGGAGATTTGAACACCCCATTGTCAACAATGGACAGATACTCCAAGAAAAAAAGTACCAAAGATCTCATGGCATGGAATAACAGTCCAGATCAAATTGACTTAGTTGATACATAAACATACATATATATGTTTTCTCCCCAAGGAAGCAAACTATACTTTCCTTTCTAATGCACATGAAACATTCTGAAACATAGACCAAATGGTAAGACACAAAACAAGCCTCCACAAATTCAAGAAAATTGACATTTTATCAAGCATCTTATCAGTTCACAACAGCTTGAAACTGGAAACCAACTTCAAGGGAAAATAAATACAAAATAGCCTAAAACCTATAGGACACAGCAAAGACAGTCTAGAGATTGAAGCTCATAGCAATACAGGCCTACCTGAAAAGGACAGAAGAATCTCAGATAAACAACCTAACCATAAGGCTACCAGAACAAGGACAACAACAAACAAAGCCCAGAGTGAGTAGAAGGAAGGAAATAACATCTGAGCAGAAATAAATGACATAAAGACTAAAAGTACAATTCAAAGGATCAATAAACCAAAGAGCTGGTTCTTCAAAAAGATAAATAAAATGAATGAGCTTTTAGCCAGATTCAACAAGAAAAAAAAAGAGAGAGCACCCAAATCAACAAAATCAGAAATGACAGATTACTATAAATAGATATATGAAGAAAAGATTGACAACCTGACTGAAATGGATTATTTTCTTGAAACATAATTTTCCAAAACTGAATCAAGATGAAGTAGAAAGCCTGAAGAAACCAATCACAACTGGTGAAATTGAAGCAGCAATCAAAAACTCCCAGTGCACATGAGCCCCAGACCTGGAGGCTACATAGGAGATTTTTATACAACATTTAGAGAAGAAAAAACTCCTATCCTTCTCAACCTATTCCAAAAATTCAGCGAGGCCAGTATCATTATAGTCCCAAACCAGGTCAAGATACAACAAAGAGAGAAAACAACAGGTCTGATGAACATAGATGCTAAAATCCTAAACAAAATACCGGAAAACTGGATCCAGCAATATATTAACCATACCATGTGGATTGCATCCCAAGGGTGCAAGGATGGTAGAATATTCACAGAACAATAAAATAGTAAACCACGTAAACAAAGTGAAAGGCAAAAACCATATGATCACATTAATCGATGCTGAAACAGCATCTAATAAAATACAGAACCCATTTATGATTAAAACACTCAGCAGAACAGGAATAGAGGAAGCATCCCTTAACATTATAAGGGCCATATACAAGAAACCTGCAGCAACATCATATTTAATTTAAAAATACCAACAATGTATTTCACAAATTACTTTCAAAACAAATATTTCAAAATGATAGCCCTGTCTGGTATGGCTCAATGGATTGAGAACTAGCCTGCAAACTAAAGATTGGCTTATTTGGTACCCAGTCAGGGCACATGCCCAGGTGGCAGTCATGATCACCAGATGGGGATGTGTAACAGGTAGCCACACACACATTGGTGTTTCTCTCCCTCTCTTTCTCCATCCCATCCCCTCTCTCTACAAATAGAGAAATTAAATCTTTTAAAAACTGATATGGAGCCAAAAATGACCCTGAATAACTACAGCAATCTTGAGAAAGAAGAACTCAGTAGGAGGATCACAATACTGCATATCATCTATGTTGCAGAGCCATTGTAATTAAAACAGTCTGGTACTGGCCTAAGAATGGACATATAGATCAATGGAACAGAATAGAGGGCCCAGAAATTAACCCAGGTCTCTACGGTCAACTAATATTCAACAAAGGGGGAAGAAGCATAAAATGGAGTCAAAATAGCTTCTTCCACAAGTGGTATTGGAGAACTGGGAAGGGACATGCGAAACATGAGACTACACCACCACTTATACCATACACCAGAATAAAGTCAAGTGGGATAAAAGACTTAAACATGAGCTGTGCCTCCATAAAAGTTCTAGAGGGGAACATAGGAAATAAAATGGCAGATACCTCATGCAGCAATATTTTCACCATATTTCTCATTAAGCAAGGGAAATTAAAGGAAGAAATAAACAATTGGGACTTATCAAAGTAAAAAGTTTCTGCTCAGCTAATGAAAACCTCAGCAAAATTAAAAGGGAAACATCCATATGGGAAAACATATTTGCCAATGATACCTCAGACAAGGGTTTGATCCCCAAAATATATAAAGCAGTTACTCAACTCAATACCAGGAAGACAGACACCCCAATTACAAAATGGGCAAAGGACTTGAACACACACTTCTCTCAGGAGGAAATACAAAGGGCCCACAGGCATACAAAAGAATACTCAACATCATTAGGCATCAGATAGATGCAAATTAAAGCCACAATAAAATACTACCTCATACTGGTCAGATTGGCCATCATTAACAAATCAACATTAACAAGTGCTAGTGAGAATGTGGAGAAAAGCGAACCCTTGTGCACTGTTCATGGGAATGCAAACTGGTGCTGCCACGGTGGAAAAACAGTATGGAATTTCCTCAAAATCTAAAACTAAAACTGCCTTTTGACCCAGTGATTCCACTGCTAGGACTATACCCAAAGAACCCTGAAACACCAATTCAGAAGGACCTACGTACCCCTAAGTTCATAGCAGCACTTTTCATAATTTTCAACATCTACATGGCATTTTTGTCTGAGTTTCTTGGTCCCACCTTCTACTTCCATTCCTGCTCCCTCATGTGTCTGTATTTCAACATGGTATTTGAATATGGGTCCTTCCCCTCCACGCTAATTTCAGCCAAGTGACAGAAACAGCCTTAGTGCCCATCAAATAATGTTGGTCCATCCACACAATGGAATACTACACAGCAGAAAGAAAGAAGGAATTCCTACCTTTTTTGATAGCATGGAGAGTATTAAGTTTGGTGAAATTAGCTAGGTGGCCAAAGAGCACTACCATATGACCTCACCCAAAGCAGGAAACTAATGAACAAAACAAACAGACCAGCGGAGTGGAACCAGAGACTGGAAAGACAGAGCAAAAGGACACTGTCTGGAGGCGGAGGGGGAGGGGAAGATGTCGAAAAAGAAGGGGAAGGGTTTAGGCAAGGAGCTAGTGTGAATGACCCCTGGACATGGACAAGGGAGGGGGCGACTGAGTGTGGGAGACAGGATTGGGTGGGTGGGGCAGGGGTCAGCAATGGGGGAAAAAGTGAAACAATTATAATACAACAATAAATTCATTTAAAAAGAATTTAAAAAATCCTCCTTAATCAGCTCCCCTTAAAAAAAAAAAAGAAAAGAAAAATATACAAAATCAAGAGCTTTCCCTAATAACACAATTTGTACAAACAAGGAACATACAATTGAAAAATGATCGGTAAATATCAAAACAGTAACATTAAAATTCTATAGGTCGAGTAAACTAAAGTTACATAATGCCAATTAACTAAGCAAATTACATTATTTAAGGAAAGTCTTAAGCCAGCTGACGGTTAATGTTTTATTTCTGAAAGAAAGAACGTTTTTGGAGCTCCAGTGGCGTAATGGTTATCTCACCATACTTACACAAGGAAGAACTTTCTTTTTCCCGCAAGTTGTGTGCTCACCTTACGATCGTAGAATTCCTCTTGCCGATGCTTGTTGGCCCAGGGGTTCCGTGTTGTCTGGGCTCTCGGGCACCAGAAGGCTTCTGCGACCTTCTGAAGTCTCCACAGTCCTGCCAACTCCAGAGGTGTCCAAGCAGAAGGAGCGGCTGGCCTCTGACAGGCGTTTATAAAGGGAGCCCTGAAGCTCCGCCCTCATCACGGTTCTCCAGTGGCGAAAACCAGCGAGACCCACAGTCCCACCCTACATTGAGTCATTCCCTCACGAAATTTCCAGGAATAAGCTCTTTAACCCCCTTCTCCCACCCCTGGTTGTTGGTTCTTCCTTGGCGTTGATTGTTAAACAACATCTACATGGCATTTTTGTCTGAGTTTCTGGGTCCCACCTTCTGCTTCCATTCCTGCTCCCTCATGTGTCTGTATTTCAACATGGTACTTGAATATGGGTCCTTCCCCTCCGCGCTAATTTCAGTTTTTCCCTGCCATCCAGAATCTGACATTCTCTCATCTTCCGGGTGGCTCTTGAAACTGTTTCAGTCCTTTCACCACTCACCCCGCTCAGTGTTTAGAGGTAAAGGTGTCATTTGAGAGAAGAATGTGAATGACTACCTTTAACTCTGTGTTTACAGAGCTAAGATGTACAAGAACTACTCATGATTGGATGGAACTCAAATAGGCTATCAGGATATCATGACTGAAATGATGACTGTTTTTTACAGTATCAGACTTCATAAATTAGAAAAAAATCGATTTCCCATGTGTTTTAGAATTTATTTACCATGTTTCCAACAAGTAATTTATTATGAATAGTCCCACAATGAGACTAAAACTAAAGAAAATTAAAGTAAAAAGCACTTTAATTCATTATAATGCAGTATTTAATATGAATTCATTTTGGCTTGCTCACCTGATTCACATACTACATAGACAAAGCCAAAATTTGTACATGGAAATTTCTGGAGGTCTGAACTCCTTTTGTTTATCTATGGTAATAACTTGTTGGTGTGAGTTTTAAAAAATTATTTTCTCCTTTTTATATGGGCAATATTTTTGGTAATGACAGTGAGCCATACTATAAAAGAAAAGCTATTTTATGGAAAATACACTGCCAGAATATACTGCATACCTTTGACATACCATCGAGTTTACAGATGGCACAGAAGGCTCTGGCGCCATCCCCCTACCACCTAGTCCCTGCCTTTACCTGATCACTGGGATACCCCCACCCACTAGCCAGGGATCTACCATATTCACAGTTGAAGTGTCACCCAGCACCCTGCTGATGCCATAGCTGTCACTGGGGTCTGTACACTGTGCAGAGCAGGCACCTGGGGCCAAGGACAAGGCAAGCCCTCCCAGCCTGTGTGAGGCTGCACACTCCCCAGAGCCACCTGCAGATCCGCCCGCCCACCGCCAGAGGGTGATGCAGCCCAGCAGGCCCCCCAGCCTCCTGCTGCTGCTCCACTCCTGGGGGGTCTGTTCCAGAGCTTTTTAGACCACCCTGCTTTCCCCTGCACACAGCACCCAGCCACCCAGTTTCCAGAACGCACACCTAGAGGCCTCGCGTTTGGTTAGTCCTCTTCACAACTTGGCAAATGTTTGTCCCCAAGAAGCCTCCTCTGCTGCTTCCCTGGAGCCAGAGCCTTTCCCTGTCCTGTTACCTCTTCAGGCCCGCAGGTACATGCACAATAAACACACTCTTCACTGGACTTAAAATATAAACTAACAGTTTTGTAGGTATTTATGGCTATAAATATTCTATAGATGTGAGTTAATTATCTAAAAATTATTTAAATTAATGTTGCATACCTATGCTTGTCATACTTTATTCTGATGGTTTTATACATATTTTCTGTTTTTAAAAATTATGACTTTCCATTATAGGAAGAAAGTGGCACATAGGCAAACTATCATTATTAAGCAAATAAGCAACCTAATCTACAAGCATAGAAGTAAAATAACTATCACTATTAAATCCTAAAATTGGCATGTATTAAGGCATAATATTAACTAATGTTGCTGAAAGTGTGGTCATATACCATTGAGATGTTTGAGGTAAATGGAGGATAGTTGGTAAATACGCATTAAAATCTCTAAAACTATTTCTGCCTCTGACCCAGTAATTGTAGTTGTGGATAAGAATCCTGAAGCCCTTACTGGACAATGCTTAGCATACAGGAAACTTGACATCTACAGTTTCTCTCCTAGTTGCATATAATCTACATACAGCCTCTCTCTTCTCCACCATGTTGTTTTTTCCTCAGTTTCAGTGACCTGAATTCAGCCATGGTTTAGAAATATTCAATGGAATATTTCCTAGGTTTTAATATTCAATGGAACAATTCCTAGGTTTTAAACAGCATGCCATTCTGTTGAAATCTAACACTGTCACTCTGTGCCCCTCCAGGGACATGAATCATCTCTTGGTCCAGAGTATCCATGCTGTATTCACTACCTCTTGTTAGTCACATAGCACCTGTCTTGATGATCAGATCCACTGTCATGGTACTGAAGTGTTTATGTTCAAGTAACCCTCATTTTACTTGATTATGGTCTGCAGGGCAGAGGTAAGTTAGACTTTACCATGAGTATTTTTGCACAGGGAAAAACATAATAGATAGAAGGTTTGGTACTAGTTGAGATTTCAGGCAACCGCTGGGGGGTCTTGGAATGTATTGCTCATAGAATAAAGGGGAGTAGTGTACATGACAAATCAGAAGAGAAACTGTTTTCCTTTATTTTTTCTTCAGGAAAAACTGAATTCTGGAAATTTCAGGATAACCTGAATTGTATTGGAGGTTCTAGTTGTTTAAATGATTTTCCCCTTGTATGTTATCTCTAGGTCCTAATATTTTTCACCTGTGATGCACTTGACCTTACTTGGAAATTCAGTCTGTCTAGGTATAAAGAAGTTGAGCACCTGAAATTCAGTTTAACCTGGATTTAGTGTTTATCCTAAATCCAGTGAAAGGCAAGTGACCTCAGATATGAATGACAATAGAGATGTGAGAGAGTGAGACACAGGAAGACAGACATTTAGAGAGGGAAGCCAAGATTGCAGTGTCACTGCCCCAGGCAAGGAATGCCAGGAGCCACCAGATGGAAGGGCAGGAGAGGATCGTCCCCCAGAGCCTTTGGAGGGAGGGTGGCTCTGCCATAGCTCACCATCAGAACTGTAGCCTCTAGAGCTATAAGGCAATCAATTTCTGTAGTGTAAAGCAATTTGTTATCTTAGCCCTGGGAAACCAATAAAGATGGTGACCTAGATCGGAAGTGGCCAGCTCTTAGTTTTCATTACTTCTGTGCCTTCAGGTGCTACAGCCAGTATTCATACACATGCAACAAGGTCAAGAGCTTCTGTTTCTAAAAATAAGAAGAAAATAGCCACTGATATTAGAAATGACTAAGTGCATTACTGTCTGTCATCTGAGATGTATGAGTGAGTAGAAACGACAAAAATATGAATGAATATACTTGTAATAATGAGATTTTGACTCCAGTACAAGGATCTATGACACTGCATTAGCAAACATTCAGAAACACAGTACTGGTATCCTGCTGTTTTCCTATTCTCACCATTCACCAGAAATTATTACCTGTGAATCCACTACTCAAAAAAGCATTGAGGATAATGGAATGCTACTTAAATACTTATTTTTTTTTTTCTGCTGTGATACCTATTCAGATGCTGTGGGAAAATACTGCCAGCCTGTCCCCTTCTGAAATACAGAATACTATGATTGGGTTCAAAACTTATGTTCCTATCATTTATGAACAGATTTCATTCACATCTTTTATAAATAGATTTGATAAACCATTGAATCTGCCCTGAGTGGTTTGGGTCAGTGGGTTGGGTATCATCCCAGAGACTGAAAGGTCTATTCCTGGAGCAAACCAATCAGTGTTTCTCTTACACATGAATGTTTCTCTCCCACTCTACATCCCTTCTCCTCTTTCTAAAAATAAAGAAACCTTAACAAATGAAACCATTGAATCTGGTCTACCATATTCATTCCAGTGTGAATGTAAAATGTAAAGGTCATTTCTTGAGGCATATGACAAAATATGTGTAATAAATGTACATATAGTAATTATACCGCATATTACTTTGAAGTAGACTTAGTTTTTAGACTAATTTGAGTTTTATAGTATATTAAGCCAAAAATATAGAGTTTTCATATATTCCCTTTGCTCATGTCGACATTCTCTCCCACTACCAACATCCTGCAGCAGAGTGGGGGATTTGTTACAACCAATGACCCCACTCTGACACATCATTATCACCAGAGTCCATCCAGGCCACTCTTGATGTCATACATTCAAAGGGTTTGAACAAATGTTTAAGGACATGTATCCATCATTAGGGTATCATTCAGAACTTTTTCCCTGTCCTGAAAACCCTCTGTGGTCTGTCTTTAACCTCTCCCTTGCCCTTACATCCACTCAGCTACTGCTCTTTTTGAAGTCTTCGTATTGTTGCAATTTCCAGAACATCATAAAGCGTCCATTATTTGGAGTAACTGGAATTGCCTGCACAGGGTGGAAAACCCACCCACCAGCCAGCGGGGTCATTGAAGCCAGAAGGGTTTCAGTTCAAGCAGCCTGGGCTCTGCAGTCTCAGCAGGCTGCACTTGAAACGAAAACAAAGGCTCAACAGCCAAACCACAGAATTTGCATCCCTCAGCTAGCCTATAAGAACCAGGGAAGGTAAAGGTATTAGAAACCCCCCAAATGCCCTGGCTAGTGGCTCAGTGGATAAGGTGCCAGCCTGAGAACCCAAAGGTCACTGGTTCAATTCCTCACCAGGGTACATAACCAGGTTGCAAGCCATGTCTCCAGCCAGGTTCGTAGCTGGGGGCAGGTGAAAGGCAACCATCCATTGTTGTCTCTTTCTCTCTCTGCCTCTCTCCCTTCCCTTCTCTCTGGAAATAATAAATAAAATTTTAAAGAAAAAAACAAACAAAATCAACAGACTGCAGCTATGGCACAATCTCTGGTAGCTATGACTCCTGGATAGTTCTGACTTTGGGGTCAGCTATTCCCTTTCCCCACAATTTTCTGCCTTCTCTTCCTTCCCCCACCCACCTTGCTACCTAATGAATCTGTTCTTTCCTCTCATCTGACTCCTAGTGGTCTCCTTGAGTAGGGTGCCAGGTAACAATACTACATGTAGTCTTTTCAGAATGGCTTTCTAATTTTTAGAAATGTATTGATTTTAGATAGGCTAAGGGAAAGAGGGAGAGAAACATCAATTTGTTGTTCTACTACCTATGCATGCATTCATTGGTTGTCTCTTGTATGTGCCCTGATTGGGGATCAAACCTGCAACCTTGGCATATTGGGATGATACTTTACCCCAGTGGTCTCCAACATTTATGCCACTAGGGACCTGTTTTGGGAAAGATAATTCTCCCAAATGTGGAGAAGATGATGGTTCTATAGCCTTCTACCAGATGTAGCTCAATGGACCCTTGCCATTCACTGAATGGGTTTTTGTTGTTGTTGTTGTTTTTCAGTTGTTGTTAAATTACATTCATCTCATTGAACAGGTTTTGATGCAAGTCTGCAAGCGACTGATTTATTATGGTGTCTGTATAGTCAAACTTCTCTGTAATTGATAATCTGTATTGTCAGCTGCTCCCCAGTGCTAGTGTCACTGCCTCAATTCCACCTCAGATCATCAGGCTTTACATTCTCCTAAGGAGCACACGACCTAGCTGCCTCACATGCCCAGTTCAATGTAGGGTTCCACCTGCTATGAGAATCAAATGCCCCTGTGATTGCACTGAAGGCAGAGCTCAGGCAGTAAAGTGAGTGATAGGGGCTGTTGTAAATGCAGAAGAAGCTTCCCTAGCTTGCCTGCTGCTCACCTCCCACTGTGTAGCCCCGTTCCTAACTAGCCATGGACCAGAATCACTCCATGGTCCCGGGTTGAGGACCCCATGGCTACATGAATCCAAAATTATAATGCCTTATACTCTTCTATTGGAAAGTTTACAAAACATAAACTGCTTTGAAAACTGGAAAAGTTATAAAGACCAACTGAGATGGTATTTCATCTCTGGTTATTAGGACCCAGCACTATTACTTCTCATTTCAATTCAGACAATACCCAGCACATTTACTTGAGTAAATAAAATCCAGGGTTTGCAGTAAATGGTTTCGAGCTATTTGTAAAGAAATCAAATTCCTAAGCCAAATAGTAAAATTTTCTAATAACTTAAATTTAATTTGCATTTATTCCAAAAATGGATTTCATCAAATTAATATTTATATTTTAAAATGATCATTTATATTTACTTTATATTCAGTCCAATATATTGAAATGCCAAAATAAATTCCAGATGAAATAAACTGTTAAATGTGAACTATAAAATCAGGAGAAAATAAAGGTGTGGTTTATTAAGACTAGATAACCTACTAAACCTAAAAATTGGAAAAACCACAAAGTTCATGAAATGGAAAACATGACACTGAGAAATATATTTGTGATGAATATAACCAAAGGTAAGCTTAACTAATTTAAAGGCCCTTTAAATCAGTAAGTTTTATCTTAATAATTAAATTCCACCTCTCTCCCCTAACACTGAGTGTGTATGTTCAACATAGGAGAAAAAAGTAAAAGGAAGGATTTCTGGCCAAGATGGAGGTGTAGGTAAACACGCTGAGTCTCCCTCACATCTACCTCAAAATTAAATAAAACAACATAAAAATTTCAGAAAATCGAACTACATTGAATTGCAACAAAAGAAAAAGTAAAGAAATACTCAGCCAGACAGGCAGGTGGGATGGAGCTGGGGAGGAGAGTGGCGGCAGCAGCACTACAGCTGAGGCCGCAGTGAGAAAAGCGCAGCCATACATTTCATCCTGGGAAGCGATCCCGGGGCCAGACTGCACAGCCCACAGTTCCAGCACTGGGAGGTACAGAGCCAGCAGCTACAGCAGTGGCTCATGGGCTGACACCGCACCAAAAACTGGTCATACATGTACACCTGGGAAGTGATCCCGGGGCCAGCCAGTGCAGCTCAAGGTCTCAGCACCTGGAAAAATAGAGCCCTATTGCTTCTGACTGTGAAAACCAGTGGGGGTTGGGGTGGAGGAACTGCTGGTCTCT
>PVIW01013310.1:0-27931 GCA_004026585.1 Noctilio leporinus
TACCCTTTGCAACAACATGGATGGAACTGGAGAGTATTATGCTTAGTGAAATAAGCCAGTCAGTGAAGGACAGGTATCATATGATCTCACCCATTACGGGACAATAATGAACAAAACTAACAACAAGCAAAACAGAACCAAGTGTATGAATACAAGGAATAGGCCTGCAGTGGTCAGGGGGAAAGGGGTTGGGGGGAGGGGGGAGGCAGAGGCAAAGAAGGGGAGCAGCTTAGACAAGAACCTAGTATAAAGGAACCATGGACATGGACAACAAGTGGGATTGACTTTGCTGGGAAAGGGTGGGTGGGGAGGGGGACAGAGGGGAGCAAAATAGGGATGGATGTAATACAGCAACAATAAAAATAATAATAATAAATAAATAAAATCTTAAAAAAAAAAAAATAGTAAATAGAGGCCCAAAGGAGGATGGACTATCTACTAAAAAAAAAAAGCAAGCCCTGGCTGGTGGTACAGTGGATAAGGCACTGGCCTGTGAACCCAAAAGTTGCCGGTTCGATTCCCAGCCAGGGCACATAACTAGGTTGCAAGCCAGGTCTCCAGCCAGGTCCCTAGCTAGAGGCAGGTGAAAGGCAACCATACATTGATCTCTCTCTCTCTCTCTCTCTCTCTCTCTCTCTCTCTCTGCCTTCTCCTCTCTCTAAAAATAATAAATAAAATCTAAAACAAAAACAAATGGTGTTAAGCGTATCTCCAAGGCATTTTACTGTCCATTTACAGTCAACTCATACTTTCTGCTGAAACAACAATTGCTTAGGTTAGTGCTTTAATATGCTAAATATAAGTTAGTCTTACCAGTTCATTAAAGCAAACTTTCTAAAGGACAGCATTAGATTTATCAAGTTCTAGTGTGTGAACACTAAGGTTAACAACTTTTCAGGCCCTGGCTGGTGGCACAGTGGATAAGGCACCAGCCTGGAAACCCAAAGGTCACTGGTTCGATTCCCAGTCAGGGCACATAACCAGGTTGCAAGTCAGGTCTCTCCAGCCAGGTCCTTAGCTGGAGGCAGGTGAAAGGCAACCATACACTGATGTCTCTCTCCTTCTCTTCCTTCCCCTCTCTCTAAACATAATAAAATCTAAAAAAAAACACACACACAAACTTTTCTTTTCCACTCTGACTGGTGTGGCTCAGTGGATTGAATGCCAACCTAAGATCAAAAGTTTGATGGTTCAGTTCCCAGTTAGGGTACATGCCTAGGCTGCAGGTCAAGTCTCCCAAGTTGGAGGTGTGCAAGAAGCAACTGATCAACGTATCTCTCGCACATTGATATCTCTCTCCCTTGCTTCCTTACTCCTTTCCCCTCTCTCTAAAAATAAATATATTAAATTCTTTTTCTTTTCCAATTTTCCATAATCTAAACATATCACCCATCAGCCTAATTCTCAACTAGTCCTTATCATTTTAACTTTGTTCTGTTTCATCTTACACAATCTCAGAAAGGACTTTACTTCAAAAACCAAGTAACAACAACAAAAAAACCAACAAGGAAATAGAACTTATTTGCTTATATCATACTTATAAATTTATTGCAGGAGGCAATGGGATAATACAAAAGACGTCTTCAGTGAAATAATAAACCAGGCATGCCTGCCTCTTAATACTCTGTTCATTTAACCCCCTGGTGTATTTGTATACATGCTTTTCTGCAGCACAGGAAATTAAACAAACTTTAAACAGCTGCAGTGGTCAAATATGAAAAGTTCTCTGCAGAATCTTATGACAACAAATGCCAAATTGTCCACTACATTTTTGCCCTAATTATGATATCTAATTTAATGCATACCTTAGGGACTCAAAATAAACCCCATCTACTCATCCTAAAAAAAGAGTAATCGGCCAAAAGTTACAAAAAAATATCATGAGCTTTGAAACGAATGCACCCAGAAATCCCTATTTAAAACACAAACGGTTCTCACAAGGCTAAAATGGTATTTTTTCTCCTTTATTAAGGGGGTCCTCTACTAGAAAAGGAATAAGGGTAATATATAAGTATTGACTATTCTGGCACTGTGTTCTATGGGTTGACATCAAAGCAAAGATACATTAACATAGGTGTATAGTTTGTATGATTTTTCTGGAGCCCTATTACTTTTTAAGCTATGCTTTTTAATTTTATAATTTTTTTTTTAGAGATGGGAGGGGAGGGGAGGAGAGACAGTGAGAGGAAAGAGAGGGAGGAAATGGGGAGAAAGGGAGAAGGGTGGGAAGAGAAATATCAATTTGTTGTTCCACTTATTTACGCATTCACTGGTTTGTTCCTGTATGGCCCAGGTACGCTACTTTTTAATCTACCTAAAATTAATTTGCCCAGCCCTCACATTCCACTTACTTTCTCGCTAGAATCAGGTGCAGAGTACAAAAAGTACTGATACAAATAATTTAGTATCATGGGTATCTTAAACTCTTCAAAACTATCAGTAACTTTATTTTTTGTTTTTCATCCTATAGATATTTGTAGACACAGAATTACTTCTAGGAATAAATGGCTGATTTTTCCCCCTTTCTTGAAACTTTATTGTAGCATACACATTTATAATGTGTCTTCTGGCTGCATTAGATACCTATCATTTAACATTTAGAGCTACCCACATGAGTACTTAATACATTCATTGATGACTAAATCTTTCATTATTTTAATTCCCAATCTAAATCATCCTATTACGTTTTTCCAACCCCCTCCCAGGTCAAAGGTACTGTTAGAGAAAATCAGATCACCATGCTCCTTTGACCTAGATAGTTCACAAGTTTTTCCATCTTCAATTAAGATTACCATCGACAAACAATAATCCTTTTATAGCACTCTCCAAAAGGGCTATTTCAAGTCTCTTTGAGCCTTTAATTCTACCCACCCCTTCTCTTAACCAATGACAATGCCTCTACACTTTAGTGAGCTCAACTGCCTCTACACTTTAGTGAGCTTAAGATCTGCTCTCAAAAATATCTTCCCCTGTGCCTTTCCCCTAACCTTTGCATTTAATGCCAGACAGCACACCTCCTTCCAGATATGGCTCTCAGTTATTTCTCCATTTACCCAGTATATTTAAATTCTTCCCTCTTACCAGCACCTTTTCTCTAACTTCTAATATGTATATATCCATTCTGAAAAAGCCTAACTTAAATTTAATGCCTCAGAAGTAACTTCCTGTTTCTCACTCTAAGATTTTATTTATTATTTTTTTAGATAGGGCAAAGGAGAGAGGCAGAGAGGGAGAGAGACATCAATGTATGGTTGCCTTTCACCTGCCTCCAGCTACAGACCTGGCTGGAGATCTGGCTTGCAACCTGGTTCTGTGTCCTGGCTGGGAATCGAACCAGTGACCTTTGGGTTCACAGGTCGGCATCTTTTCCACTATGCCACCAGCCAAGGCCTGTTTGTCTCTTCTTACTTTCACATCAACACCTTTTGAAAAGCAAAATCATCCTATGTGTCTAAAATCTTAGAAATGGCTACTATTGGTCATCTTAACCACTAGACCCACTAGTTCTCATCTTCAGTTTCCATTAGACCTACTTATCCCACCACGAAGGAAGACAAGGCCCATCTCTCTTTAGAACAAAAATTTACAGGGATTATAATAAGTTTTAAAGAACCTATAGTATTGCTGAAAGTAAATTTTATTTTAAGGGTTTCAAAATTTTTAATTATTAATAAAAAGTGTTAATATCATCAAGTATAAATTTAAACAACTAAAATAACTGTAAAATACAGCACTATCAATTTCATACAAAAGGTCATTCCCTAAGGCTGCAACTCTGCTATCCTTACTCAGTCATCTAACTACTTTCAGGCCTTTCCCTATTCACTAAAGACTGAGACCAAGCTTATATTACAGTAAACTTCTTCATAACCCTAAAAAATTCATCATCCATTTGTATGATTCATCCAGCCTCAAAATCTTTGGACAGTCATTTCTATTCAACTTTACCAACCACTTCTAGGGGAACACTTAAGTTCCACATCACCTGAGACTGCTCTATCAGGGACATTTTATTTATTTACTTTTAAAGGTTTTATTTATTTATTTTTAGAGAGAGGGGAAGGAAGAGAGAGAGAGAAAGAAACATCAATGTGTGGCTGCCTCTCACTCATGTGCCCCTAACTGGGGACCTGGCCTGCAACTTAGACATGTGTCCTGACTAGGAATCAAACTGGTAACCCTTTGGTTCATAGGCTGACACTCAATCCATTGAGTCACACCAGCTAGGGCTACCATGGACATTTTAAATTCCAGTAGGATTCCTTGATCACCCATGTTCTTTCATGAGCTTACTCACTCCATTTTCTACCTTTGACTGGACTCCTCGCTTCTCTTCCTTCTATGCCCATCGAGCCTGAACTAAATGGTGTGTCATCTGAAGCAGCAGCTTTGATTGCTGCTTCCTTATCCTTTCTTTATTATATAACCCAAAATCAATGTTACTTTCAATGTTCACTTTCTTCATTCCTACCCCAACATGGTTGAACACAGAGAAAAAAATCATGAATCATCTATCACAGAGAACCATGTTTTTAGGAAAACTGACTTAGCCTTGTTCCTACTGCCTTTTCTAGGTGTAGGACATGAATCAGGCTGAGCCAATCAGATTATTCTTACCCTCTGTCTGAAGCGATAGGTTCAGGGATAAACATTTTATTGACGCAGTTTAATCAAGAGTGAATGACTACAAAGGTCACTGGTTCGATTCCCAGTCAGGGCACATAACCAGGTCCTCCAGCCAGGTCTCTAGCCAGGTCCCCAGCTGAACGCAGGTGAAAGGCAACCATACATTGATGTTTCTCTCCCTTTTTTCCTCCCTCCCTGCCCTTCTCTCTAAAAATAATGAATAAAAACTTAAAAAAAAAAAAAAAAAAAATGAATGACTAGTCTCTGATTGGTAATAATGCTAAGAAAAAAATTAACAACAAATCCTCAAAATTAACAAAGTAGCATTTAGCTTACCTGGGCCTTCAAGAGGAATCAACAATAAAGAAAAGCTGACGTGAAGTAAGTGGACAACACAAAAACAATCTAATCCTGATTATATCATTCATACAATTGGTTCCAGACTGATGCCAGTGAATCCCACTTTATCTTTTGGCTTTTTAGTTCTATGAACTAATAAACTTCCTTTCAGCAAGGGTTTCAATTGTGCTTTCTATTAATTATAGGCAAGGACTCCTGATACATAATATTTGGGCCGAGACTGGCATCAACAAATCATGCTAATAATACCATGGTTAATGTCCAGTTGTCAATTTTAGTGGTTTAGTTTAGTTTCCATTTATCAATAATCTGAGCTTCTTTCTTCCTCTTAACCAGTACCATGCTTATAGCAGATCCTCAAAGAGTATTTGTTGAAACAAATTAGCATGGCAAGATCTGGAATAGGCATCTGAGTGGGATTTATTACCCAAGTTCTAACAATGTTGTCTTCTAAAAGCAGTAAAACTAACTTCAACACAGTTTTCCTCAAACATTTGTGGCTGCATTCTACAAGAGGGAATACATTTTATACCATGACCTGTTACATACAAGATCTATATAATAGAAAAACACTCAAAGAAAATACCCCCTATTATATGCAAAGTGCTTTGCTATTTTCTTTTTTCCTTGCAAGTGATTCATCATTACTGATGAAAACAATTTCACACTGCTCATAAGGATAATGACTTACAGGCTGAAAAATGTGGGGTTAGGAGTACTCGAATCAAAATGGAGAGCTTCTATAACTTGCTAGTAAACATATCATCCAGGGCAAATAACACATACACAAAAACACACAAATACCCTGGTCTAAGCACCCTTGCACATAGATTAGGTTAAGAGCCTTTTAAGTGGTTCTCTCTCTTCATCATACAAGACTTAAGACTTTCATTGCCATTACCTTGCTCAAGTCTTCACAGCAGTCCTCAGTCTATAAGGTTCAAGTGTTAGACTAGGGACCAAAGCCATGGCAAGAACACACCAAATGTACCAAACACTGCATGTAACATATAAAATACTTCAAACGTACACACAATGACAACTATTTATCAAAGTTATATAGCTATGTCAAGTAATAAAAATACAAATTTAGTGTCATTACTATGTATTTCTAAATTAAGAGTAACTAAACATTTTATGTTTTCTAAAACCTTTTCTTCTTTTTTTTTTTTTTTTTTTTTTTAAGATTTTATTCATTATTATCAGAGAGAAGGGCAGGGAGGGAGGAAGAAAGGGAGAGAAGCATCAATGTATGGTTGCCTTTCATCTGCCTCCAGCTAAGGACCTGGCTGGAGACCTGGCTTGCAACCTAGTTACGTTGCCCTGGCTGGGAATCAAACCAGCGACCTCTGGGTTCACATGCTGGCACCCTATCCACTGTGCCACCAGCCAGGGTCAAAAATTATTTTTTACAATAAAAAAAATCAGTGTCTAAGTACTTACTAATGATATCAGATCACCAGCTGATCACCACCAAGTAAATCAAACCCCCTTATGTAAAACATCCATGAAATTTTCTAACCATGAACAGTCCAGAAAATTCCTAACACTACTAGAGAAGACAGAGAGACAAAGAAAGGAAGCAAGAAAAAATAAAACTAATTAAAAAAAGGTATGGTTGCCCTGGCTGGTAGCATAGTGGATAAGGCACCGGCCTGCAAACCCAAAGGTTGCTGGTTTGATTCCCCAGCCAGGGCACATAACCAGGTTGCAAGCCATGTCTCCAGCCAGATCCGTGGCTGGAGGCAGGTGAAAGGCAACCATACATTGGTGTTTCTCTCCCTTCCTCTCTCTTTGGAAATGACAAATAAAATCTTTAATAAAAATAAAATTAAAAAAAAAAAAAGGTATGGATCCAAAAACTTATTTTTAATATATTTATTGATAAGAGTGACTGAGCGCGCGCATGCGAGAGAGAGAGAGAGAGAGAGAGAGAGAGAGAGAGAGAGAGAGAGAGAGAGAAGGGAGGGAGGGAGGGAAGGAGGGGGAAAGGGAGCGGGAGAGGGAAAGAGAGATTCATTGTTCCACTTATTTATGCATTCATTAGTTACTTCTTGTTTGTGCCCTGGCTGGAAATCAAACCTACAACCTTGGTGTATGGGGATGACACTCTAGCTAACTGAGCTAGCTGGCCAGGGCCTTGTCCAGCAATTTAAAACTCTCTATGCTATCACACCTTTTTGATCATAACCATGGCCAACCTTATCTCCTACTACTACCCCCGAAAAATTCTTTACTCCTAACAGTTCATTTACTCTTTATTGACATACATAAAAGGTTCGAATTAACTTTCAAGCCAACTGTTTCACCTGCCTGGAGTCCCATTCCCGCTTCTTATCCAAAACCTATTTACCTACTATTCCACCAAGGCATGCTTTCACATCTCCATCTTTGTATATATTTTTAATCCATAGTACTAATTTGATAGTATAAAAATAACTGTTGAATGTGTTGTTCAAATGATAAAGATAAACAATTAAAAGCACTTTGGAGTTTCAAAATCTTATTTTCTCAACAGTATTAGGTAAAAAAGAATACAAAACAAAACAAACAAAAACAGTAATAAGTCAACTGATTGTTACTGCAAACCAAATGACAATCTTCAGAGATGCCCTACCTGGAAACACTTTTTTAGGAAACCCCTAGATTACTGTCACTCTCAGTAACAGCATCTTCAAAAACAACATTCCTTTAATTTGAGTGGATTTATTTATTGAGAACAATGCATTTCTGAGTTAGTGCAGTTATTTGGCTCTACTGTCTATAAGGTGGGAAAATACACAAAATACATAAAGCTTAAAGAGCCAAAGTAAATTGGGAGACATTTTAAAGTATTTAAAAATAAAATTCCACTTTCTGCTAGATGCACTTTTTTCATATATTTTAAATTTGATTCAAAAAGTATTTCAACTTAATGTTAAACATATTACTTTCACATTTATAAATTTTAAGTGTATAATACTTTATTGTTGACTATAGTTACAGTGTTGCTAGACACTCTTGAAAGATCCTCTCCTTACCCATCACTGGTGGTAGAACACAACATAGACAGACAACATAATAGCTATTTATTGGGATCTCTTCAAGTTAATGGACTTTAACTGGTGTGGCTCAGCGGATTGAACACTGTCCTGCAAACCAAGGGGTTGCAGTTCGATTCCATGTCAGGGCACACACCTGGGTTGCAGGCCAGAGGCAGCCAGCCACACATTGATGTTTCTCACCCTCTTTTTCTCTTTCCCTTCTCTTCTCTCTAAAAAATTAATAAATAAAATCTTTTAAAAAATAAAAGCATCTATACAGCTTGATCATTTCAACTGCTGAAAAGCAAGGAAAAACCCTATGCCAATATAGAATCATAATGTATTTAATTTCTAGCTATGTTTTTCCTTAAAATAATACTTAAAAGTTTTAAGAAATGCCAAAATAACTAGTGGGAAAAGCTTTAAAATAAGAGATCTTAGATTTAACAGTAATCGTTAATGTTTAGCCCTCACTTCATACAAGCCAAGCACTTCACTAAATCTTTGACATAAATTGTATTTCATTTAATCCACGCACAAATCTAACTGAATGCTATTAATTTTATCATCCTTACTGTACAGTTTAGACACTGAACTTTGAAAGGTAAGTCCAAAGTCATAAGTATAAAGCAGGACGGCAAACCCAAGTGTTTCTGCCACTTGGAAGTTGCACCTGGACGTAGTTAATTAATTAAATCCTTGCTCTTAACCACTACTAATCTGGCATTGTCTCTGCGCAAGTCACGTATTCACTCTGGGTCTCAGTTTCCTCATCCACAAAAATAAAGCAATGAATGCTCAAGTTCCTTACAGCTCTACCTAGCTTCAGTAATATCAACCTCACACTCTCCCTGGCGTCAACAAGCCAGTGTCATTCCTTCTTTTATGTGAATTCAACTGAAAAAAAAAAAGAAGAAACATTTACGACGCACCTACTAGGAGTCCTGCCTTATGATGGTAAGCAGCGGCCCAAGCCCAGGTACCCGACTCTCTGCTCCCGCCCTGGATGCGAACAGGCCCCTTTCCCCCAGCAAATCCCCGGAACCCAGCTGGGGTCCTTCCCCCTCCGGAGCCCCTACCGGCACACTCCGGCCTCTGGGCCTGGCCCAGCTCTGGTCCCTGGATCTACTCACCCTTCACGTGGTCTCCGCTGGCCGGCGCCGTGGAACCCCGCGTCCCCACTGCCCGGTCCCCAGCTGGGGTCGTCTGGAGTGCCCCTGTCTGCGATCGTTCGGCGACTCTACCTTTCGCCATGGCTATTGCAGGGAAGGATGGAGAGAGCGAGGTGATGCCGCGAACCCTTGACAGCAACTCCGCCAGCACCCTATCAAAGCCAGGGACCACAGCCACAACCACAGCCAATTCCGGGGGTACCACCTAACCTGAGACGACCTCAGCCATCAAGCACAGCGACGCTCGCCCTCAGCCCAGTCGCACTAAGCTCCGCCCCGCGCGGCCCCGAGTCATGTGAACTCACGGCCCATCCAGTGACCGCGAGACAAGTCAGGATCCCGATCGTCTGCGTTCATGGCCCCGCCCCATCTCGCGTCCTTGCGGGGAGGGGGGAGGGGGAGCATGCGCAGCCTTGGCATTGAAGTTTACCGGAGCGACTTGCTGTCCCGGGCTTAGAGTGCGCAGCTTTAGTTATCCGGAAGTGCAGTCGCCGCAACTCAAACCTTTCTTCCTGACTGCCGGAAGTGCTTAAGAAAGACGTGTTTTGCCGAGGGAGAAATTCACGCTACTCCTCACTCCACTTCCAAAGCTACTGTCTGGAATTTGGAGAGGCTAGAGAATGCTTAGTGTGACGATGTGAAAAAACACAAAATTGATACGATTCTATCGAATTTCAGAAAACTAAGACTTAGGGAGAGGCTATAACCTGTGAAGGTCACAGGGTGGCAGAAATGGGTTTAAAATCCGAGTTTTCCTATTCCCAAGCAAGTGATAACCTTTGTCGTCATCCTATCGCTCCTCGCCAGTAAACCCAGGTAGGCTCATTATATTAACTTTTCCTTTTGCTGACCCCAAAAGTGCCTTTTTTAATAGTTACTTTTTCTACTCCTTCCTCTCCCAGCAGTCTTCAGTTTACTCATTGGAGAGTGTATTGGAATTACCTCTAAAATCAACTTAGCAGTGTGTATAAAAATACTGTTCCTATCCAGCAATTACATTTCTAAGGGGCCGTTTCCTGGAAACAAACATATAAAGAGAATTGTTTCTGACAGCATTATTCATTAGTATAATGGTAAATGTGGAAGCAATATAAAAACCCAAAACTAAAGAAAAATGGTTAAGTAAACTATGGGAAATCCACTTAATGGCACAGTTTTATGTGCAGGTCTGCTTACATCTATTAAGGTCTTTAGTAACCACTCTAGGGGGCAGTTCCCCATTTCATTTCTTTCATAGTAATTATTAAAAGCAATAATTATTTAGATTATTTGTTTACTTATTGTTTGCCTCCACCTCTAGAATGGAGGCTTTATGAAGTTAGGGCCTTATTAAACAGTTAAGTGGGCCTTTGATAAATTTGTTGAATAAATTTTCAACCATATAAAATTACATTATATTTGTGGCCCTGGCTGATGTGGCTCAGTGGGTTGAGCAGCCGCCTAGGAACCAAGGGACCTTGGTTCCATTGTCGTTTAGGTCGCATGACTGGGTTGTGGGCCAGGTCCACAGTTGGCAGTATGCGAGAGGCAACCAATGTTTGTATCTCTCCCACTTTGATGTTTCTCTCACTCTCTCCCTCCTTTCCCATCTTTTTAAAAATACATAAAATATTTTTTTAATATTTTTTTAAAAACTGACTTAAAAGATGAGTGGGAATTAAAGCTTTTGCAAATGCTAGAAACTACTGCTTATTTATTTATTTATTTTTAAAGTGAAGCAAGCCCTGGCTGGTGGCACTGTGGAAAAGGGGCCGGCCTGCAAACCCAAAGGTCATTGGTTAGATTCCCAGCCAGGACAACATAACTAGGTTGCAAGCCAGGTCTCCAGCCTGGTCTCCAGCTGGGTCCATAGCTGGAGGCAGGTGAAAGATAACCATACATTGATGTTTCTCTCCCTCTCTTCCCCCTTCTCTGAAAAATAATAAATAAAATCTTTAAAAGAATAAAATGAAACTCTTCTTTTAAAAAAAAGTGGCCCTGGCTGGTAGCTCAGTGGATAAGATGCGGCCTGTGAACCCAAAGGTCACTGATTCGATTCCCAGCCAGGGCACATAACCAGGTTGCAAGCCAGGTCTCCAGCCAGGTCCTTAGCTGGAGGCAGGTGAAAGGCAGCCATACATTGATGTCTCTCTCCCTCTCTGCCTCTCTCCCTTCCCCTCTCTCTGGAAATAATAAATAAAATCTTAAAAAAAAAAAAAAAAAAAAAGTAGAAGCAAAGAGGAGAATGGAAAGAAATGAGATTAAAGAGAGAAGACAGGTACCTTAGGACAAAGTGCTTGAAGTTTGAACTAAACCCTTTGAGACATCTGAAGCCACTGAAGATAGTTTTTTCTAACTGCCTTTCCAGTATGTTTTTTAAAAAAATACTTTACTTTTCAATTACAGTGTTAGTTTCAGTTGTACAGCATAGTGGTTAGACAGTGATATACTTTATGAAGTATTCCTCCTGATATGTCCAGTACCCACCTGGTACCATACGTAGTTATTATAATATTATTGACATCCCCATGACTTTTTTTTTTAAGATTTTATTTCATTATTTTTAGAAAGAAGGGAAGGGAGAGAGGCAGAGAGGGAGAGAGACATCAATGTATGGTTGCCTTTCACCTGCCTCCAGCCACAGACCTGACTGGAGACCTGGTTTGCAACCCGGTTATGTGCCCTGGCTGGGGAATCGAACCTGCGACCTTTGGGTTCACAGGCCGGCACCTTATCTACCAGCCAGGGCTTCCCATGACTTTTTTAATACTAAATTGTACTTCTTAATCCATTCGCCTTCTTCACCCAGTTCCCCAAACCCCTTCCCCTCTGGCAACCTCAGCCAGTTCTCTGTCTCTATGAGTCTTTTTCTGTTTTGTCTATTTATTTATTTATTTATTTTTTAGATTTCACATATAAGTGAAATTCTATGGTGTTTGCCGTTGTCTGACTTATTTCACTAAGCATAGTAGACTCTAGGTCCATCCGTACCATTGCAAATGGTAAGATTTCATTCTTGTCTATGGCCCAGTAATATTCCATTAAAAAAAAGATTATTCAACAAATGCTGTGGGGAAAATTGTCTAACCAATTTTTTAAGTCAGATTCTATTCCCTTACTACATCAAAATTAATTATCAGGTGATATTAAAGCTGTAATATTAACATGCAAAACTATAGAAATACTGGAAGATATTGAAATTGACGTAAAAAGACCTTTCTTAGTGGAACCTATGGGAAAAGCCTCTCATTTTACCTGAGGCGACCTTAAAGAGTCTAGCACTTACCACTTACTCAAAACTCAACATTATCAAGTTCAATTTTTTTTTCAAGATTTTATTTATTTATTTTTAGAGAGAGAGGGGAAAGGAGGGACAAAGAGGGAGCGAAGCATCAGTATGTGGCCGCCTCTCACACGCCCTCAACTGGGGACCTGACCCACAACTCAGGCATGTGCCCTGACTGGGAATCAAACCAGCAATCCTTTGGTTTGCAGGCCAGCACTCAATCCACTGAACCACAGCAGCCAGGGATCAAGTTCAATTTTTTAAAAACAAAAATAGTGCTGACCGGGCATCATCCTTTAAAGCAAAAGGCCCCCATTTGATTCCTGGTCAGGGCACATACCTAGGTTGTAGGTTTGGTCCCCAGGTCATGGTTGGGGTGTAAGAGAGTGAACAGAAGCCTCAGAATTTGGAGGATGGGACTCAGTGGCACACAGCCATTTCCCTGAAAGATGCCTTTGCATACCTATGCCTGGTAGCTAGTTTGTTAGTTATGGGAATGACTGTGGCCTCTCCATAATGCCAAGGAGTACGCCAAGGAGATGGGAGGGACTTTGACCATAGAATGGTGACAAAAAAGCTTACTGGGCCTGTGTAATTTTCTATAAGTGGTCAGCTCTGGTCATCAAATTGACTGCATCTCAGGCCACAGTCATGGTTTAAAAATAAGGTGGCAAGCTAATTAATTCATTCATTAATTAAAATAGGTGGCAGCTATGTGAGAAGAAGAGCCATGTGGTTTTGAAAGGATGCAGAGGGACCCTCACCATATAGTCCTCCATGCAATCTCATGGGAGGAAAGGCTCCCATCTGCCATGAGAAGAAGCACAATGGAAGAAGCATGATGGAGCAGTGTGCTGGAGCAGCAGGTTGTAGCAGTCATGTGAGAAGAAGTAGCCATGAGGTTTGCAGTCAGGATCTGGCCAGTGAGAGAGCAGCTTAGGCTAGTGAGAAAGCAGGCCTGCTGCTGCCTTGATCATGCCTGCTCTAGCTGACTCCAAAGCCATCAAGGACTCCACCTTCCAGATCTGGACTCTTAGGACTCAGGACATGCAGAAAGGACACTTTTTTAGGACTTATGCCTTTCCTGGACTTCACCATGATTAAGTGTAACACGGCACATGCTTTTCTGGACTATTATACAGAGGCTGATGACATCATGCCCCAGATCCTGAAAGAGAGAGCTGACAGATAAGGGATGGGGAACTATTGGACTTGGTTTTGGTTTATAGCCTTTTGGGGAGCAAGGGAAGTATTGGGTCTTATGAGAGAACAGGGCTCTGAGCTAAAGTGTTCCAGCAACCCCCATAGGTTGGGATATTATAAATAAAGATTTGTTTTTCTCAGCACTAATTGTTGGATTTTACACCAAGGCACTATGCCACTATTCTATGGTTAAAGCCCCTTCTATTTTTCTTGGCAAGTGAAGGAGAAAGACTGTTTCACTGAGTCCATCGCCTCCATTTTCAAGCCACAGGAAGTGGGGAATTTTGGCTCTTTCACTCTAACAATATCATAGTGATACTGACAGAATCTTTGGAACAGCCAGAGGGGTTTTGGGGGGAAAGACACATTCTGTTCAGGTAAATAACAATAAGAACCAATGAGGACTTCTAATAAGGAAAAAGAAGAAAGAAGAGGAGGTAGAGGAAATGGAACTTCTTTAAAGTGCTTACAGAAAATAAAAACAGCCCTGGCTGGTGTGGCTTAGTGGATTGAAGGACAGAATGTGAACTGAAAGGTTGCTGGTTCAATTCCTGGTCACAGCATGTGGCTGGTTGTAAGCTGGGTCCCCATTTGGGGAGAGGCAACCAATGTTTCTCTCCCGCTCGTTCCCTCTTTCTAAAAATAAGTAAATTAAATATTTTTAAAACTGTGAACTAAGAGTTTCAAATTCAGCAGAAATATCTTCAGATATAAAGATGAAATGAGGATATTTTAGAAAGAAGCTGAGAGATCTGTCATCAGAGTCATGAAATATAAGAAATATTGAAGGAAGATGATAGCAGAAAGAAATGCATATGTACAGAGGAACTGAAGAGTACAAAAAACACTTTTTTTTAAAGATTTTATTAATTATTTTAGAGAAAATGACAGGGAGGGAGAAAAAAAGGAAGAGAAACATTGATATATGGTTGCCTTTCACCTGCTTCCAACTACGGAAGATACCTGGCTGGAGACCTGGCTTGCAACCTGGCCATGTGTCCTGACTGGGAATCTGACCAGTGACCTTTGGGTTCACAGGCCGATGCCAATCCCCTCAGACACACCAGTCACAGTGAAAACACTTTTCTTCATTATATAATTTTCAGAGAATAATTGCTAATCATACATTATTGGTGGGAATGTTAATGGTGCAACTGCTTTAGGAAAAGATTCGTCAGTTTTTATAAAAAATTAAACACCCACCTTATGGCTCAGTAGTGCCATTGAACTTATCCACAAGGATTGAAAATACAAGGGTGGACAAAAGCAGGTGTAAATTCATGAAACAACCGTTAGAATAAAGCTATTGTAATAACCATAACCTGCATGTTTTTTCATTGAAACAACTTTAAACTTACATTTACCCACCCCATATATATCCACAAAAATATTTATTCACAAATATTCATAGCAGTTTTAGTCATAATAGCTAAAACCTGGAAACAAGCGGTGTGGGCAGTGTTCCTTAAGTGCGTCAACCTGGTGTAGGGTGTCAGAGCTCAGACAGGATGAGGAGCCTGGTTCAGCAGAGGGTCTTAAAACCAAGCAGATTGAGGGGGTGGCGAGGCAGCTCAGTGTGGTGTTTCAGAGACCAAGCCAAGTGTGTCAGAGGTCCGTAAGACCACCCCCAGGTTCAATGATTAACTAGCAGGGCTCAGCACATAGTCATTATCATGGCAATGATTTATTACAGCAAAATGATGGAAACCAAAATCAGCAAAGGGAAATGGACATGGTGCAAAGTCCAAAGGAAACTGGACTAAAGCTTCTAAAAGTTTTCTCCCGATGGAATAGCACAGAACATACCTAATTCCTGTACCAACAAATTGGGATGTGTGAAATGCTATTTACTATTAGAGAGTCAGTGTCCCCAATTTTTTTTTTAATTTGTTTTTTAGAGAGAGGTGAAGGGAGGAAAAGAGGGAGAGAAACACCAGTCTATTACCCTCTGCACAACTCCAGCTGGGCACCTGGCCCACAACTCAGGCATGTGCCCTGACTGGGAACCAAACCTTTAGCTCTTCAGTTTTCAGGCCAGCATTCAATCCACTCAATCACACCAGCCAGGGCAATGCCCCAAATTTTTATTGGAAGTTGGTCATATAGGCACTCTGCCTAACAAGTACCAAAATTCCAGATTTCCACAAAGACTAATTGTTCAACATAAATCATACTTATTTATACAAACCATTTGTGCAAGGTAGGCCACTCTTCTCAGTATGAAAATAGTAGGAATCCTTCTGAAATCCAACTTACCAAATGCTAGCCAAGAACCAACCTGGTAAGCAATCACTCCTTTTTTTTTCTTTTCAGTTTATCGTTGTTGTGTTAAGTTGTTCCTTTTCCTCCCCTGTTGCTTCCCCCCCCATCCCCTCTCCCACAGTCCATCCCCACCTCGTTGTATGAGTCCATGGGTAATTCATATTAGTTCCTTGACTAAACCCTTCCCTTTCTTTTCCCTCTCTTCCCTTCCCCACAGCTCCTCCTGTCATATCAGTCTGTTCCTTGTTTCCATGTTTCTGGTTCCATTCTACTAATTCGTTTGTTTCGTTCATTAGTTTCCTGTATTAGGTCAAATTAGCTATTTGTCTTTTGCCACCTGGTTTATTTCACCAAGCATAATACTCGCCAGCTCCAACCATGCTATCATGAAAGGTAGGAGTTCCTTCCTCCTTTCTGCTGTGTAGTATTCCATTGTGTAAATGTACCACAGTTTTTTGATTCATTCATTGACTGAGGCACCCTTAGGCTGTTTCTAGCACTTGGCTGTTATAAATAGCGCTGCTATGAATGTAGGGGTGCATAGGTTCTTCTGAATTCGTGTTTCAGGATTTGCTGGGTGTAGTCCTAACAGTGGAATTGCTGGATCAAAGGGCAGTTCCTTTTTTTTTTTTTTTTTGAGGAAATTCCATACTGTTTTCCATGCAAGCAGTCTATTCTAAGGAGAGCAGTCTCAGGACTACTAGTAATTCTTTTTCTGCACACCAGGTAACACAAATATCCCTGAGGAGAGGTGGCTCAAAGCAGGATGAGGAAAATGTCCACAGAGGGAGCAATGATGATACTCGCCCAATACTGGGAGTCAGAGTCAAAACTGGGTGAAAAGTGCATCTATGTAGGGCAACCTGGTGCAAGGTATTAGAGTTCAAGTTGGGTAAGATGGACATCTGCACAAGAGAGAAAAGGATGACGCAATAAGGGATTAGGTTACAAACTGATTGTTTTCTAAAAGTCAATCAGTTTGTAACCTATTAGTATAATGATTATATCTATAACTAACAATATTAGGTTTAATGAGAACTCAGATTTTCTTACCATCATTAGAGTTAGACACTTGGAAAGGGAGAAAAGTAGAATGAAAACTGTGGTGTTGGAGTGAAATTAGAGGTGCCAATGTGAAATCATGGCTTTCCATGGGTAAACGGAGAGATGTTGGAAAGAACAGAGAGTATTTAAAATCAACCCTGATTTGACAAAGGGGGAAGGAACATAAAATGAAGTAAAAACAGTCTCTTCAACAAATGGTGTTGGGAGAACTGGACAGCAACATGCAAAAAGATAAAACTAGACCACCAACTTACACCATACACCAGAATAAACTCAAGATGGATAAAAGATTTAAACATAAGCAGTGCCACCATAAAGATCCTGGAGAAAAATATAGGTAGTAAACTTTTGGATATCCTACACAGAAATATGTTTACTGATACTTCACCAAGGGCAAAGGAAATAAAAGAACAAATCATCAAATGGGACTATATCAAATTGAAAAGTTTCTGTTCAGCTAAAGAAAATATAAAAAAAAAAAAAGAAAGAAAGAAAATATCAGCAAAATTCAAAGGGAACCAACTGTATGGGAAAACATAATTGCCAATGATACCTCAGACAAGGGTCTGATCTCCAAAATATATAAAGAACTAATGCGACTCAACACCAGGGAGACAGACAGCCCAATTACAAAATGGGCAAAGGACCTGAACAGACAACTCACTGAGGAAGATATACAGAGGACCCAGAGGCATATGAAAGAATGCTCAACATCACTGGTCATCAGAGAGATGCAAATTAAAACCATAATAAGATACCACCTCACACCTGTCAGAATGGCAATCATCAACAAATCAACAAACAAGTGTTGGCGAGGATGCGGGGCAAAGGGAACCCTCATACCCTGTTGGTGGAAATGTAGGCTGGTGCAGCCACTGTGGAAAACAGTATGGGGTTTCCTTAAAAAACTAAAAATGGAACTGCCTTTTGATCCAGTGATTCCACTACTTGGACTATACCCAAAGAACCCTGAAACACCAATTCATAAGAACCTATGTACACCTATGTTCATAGCAGCACTATTTACAATAGCCAAGTGCTGGAAACAGCCTAAGTGCCCATCAGTGGATGATTGGATCAAAAAACTTTGGTACATTTACACAATGGAATATAGCAGAAAGAAAGAAGGAACTTGTACCCTTTGCAACAACATGGATGGAACTGGAGAGTATTATGCTTAGTGAAATAAGCCAGTCAGTGAAGGACAAATATATGATCTCACCCATTACAGGACAATAATGAACAAAACTAACAACAAGCAAAACGGAACCAAATATATGAATACAGTGTATAAGCCTTCAGTGGTCAGGGGGAAGAGGGTTGGGGGGAGGGGAGAGGCAGAGGCAAGGAAGGGGAGCAGTTTAGACAAGAACCTAGTATAAAGGAACCACGGACATGGACAACAGGTGGGATTGACTTTGGGGGGGAATGGGTGGGTGGGGAGGGGGACAGAGGGGAGCAAAAAAGGGATGGATGTAATACAACAATAAAATTTTTTTTAAAAAATCAACCCTGGCTGATTACAGGGTTGGTTGGGATATGGCAAAATACAGTATAAGTACAGAACCTGTTGTGCAAGAAGCAAAGAAGTGCTCAGGAAACGACATGGACATATCAAAAGGATTCAAGAATCATCTTGAAGAGGCACCCATGGCCAAATCGGGTATAATTTGACCTGGAAAATAAAATAGTGATATTAACAGACTATAATCCATTGAATAGAATATAAAATCATGAATCTGTATTTTTTAAACCAATGACTACATCAACATAATATTTACATAGTTTCAAAATGTTTATTATAAAGTATTAATTCCAGAAAGAAAAAGAGTAACTTTACATGTATCAATAACTCACTCTGAAGGAGTTAAAAAGTCACTTGTGCTGGTGGTAACAATACTGAAAAAAATACAAAAATTACAGTTATATTTGGAGATTTCACCACCTCTCTCTCAGTAAATAATGGAACAAGCAGTTAGTATGTATCCTGTTGGCTATGTGAGTCTATATATTTGTTAAAAATTTATAGAATAGTATTGTAAAAAGTCAATTCTACTATTTGACTTTTCAAGTAAGATAATACAAATAACAGTAATGGGAATAACAAGGTAAATCAATACCCAGCTTTACACCTTCAGGAACTAGAAAAAGATGAGCAAACTAAACCCACAGCTAGCAGTAGGAAGGGAATAATAGAAAATATAGTAGAGACAAACCCAGTAGAGAATGAAAAATATAGAGAACAAAACCAATTCATTATAACAATTAACAAAATTGACAAATCTTTAATTAGATTGACTAAGACATAAAGGGAGAAAAATCGGATCACTAAAATCAGAAAAGAAAGTAGGACACTTCATAGATTTTTATAGAAATAAAAAGAGCATAATAACATGAACAATTTGCTTCAGGGAGAGGAACGAGATGGCAGGAAAACAGTGGGATTTTACTGTTTGAATTTTGTCTTATATGCATGAATAATATTTAACCAGTAACATCAATAAACTTGTGAATATGAGATCAGATCAGAAAGAAAATAATATATTAAAGTGTAAATTATTTGTGCTGTACTTTCTAATATTCCTACAAATAAACTTGTGCCTTCACAATTGGAATGAAAACCAAAAAGATTTTTAAATGTTTGTAATGTGTGTATACAATTTTTCTTGTGTTTTGAAATTTTAATATTATATCAATTTTTACCTCTTCTTTGACTAGAAGAATTCAGAGAAAACGGCATGTTCTCCTTCTCTGTGAGCAGGAACTGGAAGCCCTGAGCTTTGCCTGAACTGGGTATGGAAACAGTTTAAAAACAGAAAAAGAAGAGCAGTTTCTCAGGGAGCCAAAGAAGGAAGATGTTCTAAAAATAGATTGGAATGTGATGACTGGACTCAGGCATTCAGAACTAATTTTTAAGTCCTAGAGTTCAGGCAGCTGTCAGACAAAGGAAGGTGGAAGCCAGTGGGATGGGGTCCCTGGAAACCAGCCGGTGAGGTTGGAAAGAAGCAGCAGACTATGGATGTGGGATAGGCAGGGTCAGCACCTTAAAATACAGACTGGCACCCACACTAGGAGGGAAAAGCCTAGGTTCTGGTCAAAAGAAGAGGCACAGGTCAAACTCTCTGGATTGACATTGCTCTTTTGACAAAAGAAGGCCTTTTCATTTGTGCTGGGTGGAGAGAATGCAGGACAAGAATCCAAATAGTCCAAAGCTTTGAGGCTTGGCCCTCTGGCCCATTTCTCTCTGTGTTACTATTTGTCCAGGCCAGGAAAGAACCCTGGTCTATAACAAGTCAAGGTTATTGAACAAATCAGAATATCATGCAGTTTTTTTAAATGAACATTTTTATAGTAATTTTTATTACATAAGTTATGTCATCAATCATTATTATATCATATGGAACATGTTTGGAGTTTTTCTTTGTGTGTTGCGTGTTGCCTCTCCAAAAGGAATGGAAGTTCCAACAGGACGGGACTTTTTCATTCACTGCTATTTCCTCAAAGCTCAGAAGACAGCATGACACAAACAATTGCTCAGATTTTTGTTGAGATACAAAAAATATTGCTGAAGGGTTGTTACAAAATTTCAAATAGTAAAGATAAAAATATATGAATTGAGTTTGTCTATATCTGCATTTAATTCTACTCTCCCAAGACAACCATTATAACATTTTTGTGTGTACAATATTAATCCTAGAAGTCTTTTGTCTCATTTATTTATGTTTATGTTAAGCAGGCCACGGTGCCTGGCACAGAAGAAGTATTTGAAGGATGATTGGATCAAAAAACTTTGGTACATTTACACAATGGAATACTATACAGAAAGAAAGAAGGAACTCCTACCCTTTACAACAATATGGATGGAACTGGAGAGTATTTATGCTTAGTGAAATAAGCCAGTCAGTGAAGGACAAATACCATATGATCTCACCCATTGCAGGACAATAATGAACAAAACTAACAACAAGCAAAACAGAACCAAACATACGAATACAGTGCATAGGCCTTCAGTGGTCAGGGGGAAGGGGGTTGGGGGGAGGGGGGAGGAAGAGGCAAGGAAGGGGAGCAGCTTAGACAAGAACCTAGTATAAAGGAACCATGGACATGGACAACAGGTGGGATTGACTTTGAGGGGAATGGGTGGGTGGGGAGGGGGACAGAGGGGAGCAAAAGGGGATGGATGTAATACAACAACAATAAAATTTTTTTAAAGTATTTGATAAAAATAGTTGAAAATTCATTGAATGAATTGTAAGAAGTCTTGCGGTTGGGGTTGGGAGGGCATAACAGTTGGCAGTTATGCCCTATTTCACCAAACAAGTTCCTAGAGTTAGGAATTCATCTATACTTCACAAAGATCAAGGAGAGCATCTGAACACTACCAATTATTAAACACTTCCTCAATGACCCAACCATATAACAAGAGGAAAAATTTTATTCTCCAATCTGCTGCACAATTTCCGACTTCCTTACATAAGAGCTCCCTGCCCTATTAAACTGGCTCAATGATTTCCTACTGTACACAGCATGCTAGCCCCAAGGCAGAATTCCCATCCCAAGAAGCTCTCTATGCTTCTTTGTTGCTGGCAAGATATTAGGGAGGCCTCCCATAGGCCATAGATATCCATACTCGTGGCCAACACGTCTGGATGGAACTCTGCCAAGTTAGAACCTCTGAGAGAAAGAGCTACATCTCTTTGTGACAAGTGTCACAGCTTTGTCTGCGTGCCAGCTTCTCTGGAAAAGGCAGTCAAAGCCAGGAAAGTCAGAGGACTCGGTCACACTGAAAATACAGTATTGAAGCATTAAGCTGGAATGTGGCCATTTGCAGCTATCAACCACACTCACTAAGTGAAATAACATTTTGTGCCAGACTTCCAAAGACATAGTCACATGAAAACTATTTTTATTGCCTTGATGCATGGTTAAAAGTAGTTTACCACAGATGTAAGAAAGTCTACTATAGGATCTCTGCTGAGAAGCATAAATTCAGAAAGCAAAGTAGTTGTTTCCTGTTTTACTTCAGGAAACATTTAGTTATAAATAAAGCGATGCACTAAGCATAAAAATGTGGCTCAGGGTGGATTCTTTGCTAGTTAATAACTTTATTGAGTCCACCAAACCAAATCAACTTTCCTAGAACTCAGTTTTATAACAGAAAAACTTAGTAGGCCTGGTACACTTTTATGCTCCAATTCACTTTTGTTTTCTTCTTAGTTTCTGCTTATTTCCATACCAGGTCTTTTACTCAGAAGTTGAGAAAAATCTTCCAATCTTGCAGGGTACTAACTGCTGGGTTCTCTCAGAGGGGGTGGGGGTGGGGGTAGGGGTGGGAGAATGACAAGAAGACTTCATTCTCAGCATCCAAAGCATTAAAAGTTGCCAAATAAGTCCTTGGGCCCTTGCACCTGCTAGCCCCTAACACTAACCCTAACCCTTTTTTTTTTTTCTTTTCACTGATGACAATTTATTATAACCTGTTGACAGCACACATAGATATTACCAGAATTACCTCTTCATAGAGATGAACAACACATAGCCATTCTGTAGGAACTGTGTGTACTTAATCATCAGTATGCTCTTAGTTTGTTGATGGTCTTTTTGTGCCCCTCGATTTCTTCTGCAGGCGCTCAATCTCCTTTTTATGATGAGTGATCTCATCTTCATGGTGTTTCTTCAAGGTCGCCAGTTGTTCTCTAGTCTTTGCTTGGAAGTATCGCTCTTCTTCAGCCTGCTCTACTTTCCGAAGGCCCCACTGGCCTCCCTCACCGAGCAGCGCTGCGCCAGAGCTGACATTGTCTGGCTGTTCGGAGCTGAAGCCTGGGGCCTGTAGTTCGCGGCCCCACCCCTCCCACCCCGTGCCCCCCACACTGAACCCTATTCTCAACGCCAGCACCGGGGCTGCGACGATCGTTGGTGCAACCTAACCCTAGCCTTAGCCCCTCATCATTCAGGTTTCAGTCAAAGGTCAGTCCTTGATTATCCTGTTTAATATTGCCCTCCTCCCATCTCTCTGTTTCATGACACTTAGTCTGACTTTTCTCACATCACATCATCTGAAATGATTTATGCATGTATTTATTTACTTTTACTTAATTTTTAAAAAAATCACTATTAAAAATAGCACATTTCACAAATACGCATTTAACATTTTGTCCTTACTGGCCACTGGAAAGCACACCAGTGTGGGTACTGATTGTCTAATGTAAACTGAAGCTAGGCTGCCGCAAAAAGCCTGTGCATCATCGATTTAGGATGAACAGCGGAATAAATTTGATGGGCTCCAGAAGGCAAATCCTTCAGCCCTATGGACAACATTTAGCACAATGCCCTTCAAGTGTAACCCCAGAAGGCAACAATTGTACACATAGCAGCACAACCTCTGCATCACATTTCCTCATGAAGCCTTTGGCAGGCCAAAGCCTCAGGTTACCATGAAGTACAGCGAGTGAAATTTACCAAAAGTAATATATGAAAACAATCATTGCACTTGCACTTTAATTACTTTAATTCCTTTTGTGGAAGATGATTCTGCTACTGGATTAGCTGGAAAAGTAAAGAATGCTGCTTTTTTTTTTTTAAGATTTTTATTTATTTTTAGAGAGAGGGGAAGGGAAGGAGAAAGAGAGGGAGAGACACATCAATGTGTGGTTGCCTCTTGCATGCCTTCAACTGGGGACCTGGCCTGCAAACCAGGCACATGCCCTGACTGGGAATAGAACCCGTGGCCTTTTTAGTTTGCAGGATAATGCCCAATCCACTGAGTTACACCAGGCAGGTTAGAAAGAAAGAAAAAAATAGCATTAACAAACATAGCTATTTCTTTTTTTCTTTTTTTTTAACTTAATTTTATTGTTGTATTACATCCACCCCCTTTTTGCTCCCCTCTGTCCCCTTCCCCACCCACCCATTTCCCCCCAAAGTCAATCCCACCTGTTGTCCATGTCCGTGGTTCCTTCGTACGAGGTTCTTGTCTAAACTGCTCCCCTTCCTTGCCTCTTTCTTCCCCCAACATAGCTATTTCTTAAAAGTTCAAAATATGACTTTGTTAATATTGCCTCTCTGAAATATTAGCTAGATATTTTTTAGTCAGTGTGGAAATTAGTATAAGAAACAGGGTCCTCATAATAACACTTGACTTAATTCCTCTTACCTCCACTTTTCTCTTCTGCGAGATGGCATTAATGATCCTTATCACGTAGAATAGATAATGTATACTAAGTACCTAGCTTTAGTAGATATTCAATAAATATTATTTTGGGCTGTTGCTCTCTTTAAAGTACCTGAAATCTAGAAGCCCTTTGAGTAGCATCTGGCCTGCTCTCTGATCTCCTTCAGCCACACTGCACTCTATTACACATCTGCTTTGGGAGGTCATTTAGTGGACACTGTGGGAAACACCAGTGTTCTGATTCTAAACAGCCCCTGCTTGTCAGAACAACAACAACAAAATCAAGCATCGTTTTCGGTCTACTCTCCAGCATCAATTGTGCTTCAATAATCTAACAGTAAAGAGGCATCTGGCCCTGGCTGGTGTGCCTCAGTGGATTGGTGCCAGCCTGCGTACCCAAAGGTCACTGGTTCAATTCCCATCAGGGCACATAACCAGTTTGCAAGCCAGGTCTCCAGCCAGGTCCATAGCTGGAGGCAGGTGAAAAGTAACCATACATTGATGCTTCTTTCTCCCTTTCTTCCTCCTTCCCTGCCCACCTCTCTGAAAATAATGAATAAAGTCTTAAAAATAAAAAACAAACAAACAAACAAAAAGGCATCCAAACTGTGTGCACCCATCCAGGGGGAGGCTACCAGTTCAGGAGAGGCCATTGGAGTAGCAGAACAAAATGAACCAGGCTGGTAAATTTCAGAGGTGCCTCACTAGCTATGTGAAAAGAGCCCTGACTGCCTCCCCCTGGCCCCATCTTGAAAACAGGCCAGGGGACGAGTATCCCAGGGGATGGCATAGCCTTCACCTGCCCTCCAAGGTACTAGAGTGTAACGAGGATTGAAAAAGTCAGCCAATCTCCTCCTGCCATAAGTCTAGTTTATATTGGGGGAGGTGGAGAGCTTTGAACGAATTATAAGCCTGACATTTTACAACAGACACAACTGAATTTTAGTAGTCAAGTCGTAGAAGCTGCCTAAGGTGAATTAACGTACAAGAGAGGGGGGTTTGCCACATCCTAGTTGAAAATGGTAATCAGTAATAATAATACCTAATAATTACTGAATGCTTACTATGTGCTTAGTCTGTCAATAATTTTCGCTACGATACCTGTCCTGAAAGTATCAGCTGTGCTAACTTTTAATTATATTGACATTGGCTCTATACTTTCAGGACAGAACTCATTTGTCCTAATCCTCATAATAACCTGGTGAAGTAGGTCCATTACAACCTCCACTGCACAAGAGGGAATTGAGAAGTTAATTTGCCTAATTTAGATCCCAGCAGTCCTGCTCCAGACCAAGGCTCCTGACCAATATAATCTATTATTTCTTATACTCTGATAAGTTGTGATTCCTCTGTAAGTCTGTGTCAAGACCATATGTGTCAGTTCAGAGTTCTCTCTTCTGCTTACTTAAATAACACAATATCTCAGGATGTGAATTCCAAGAAATCTCAGCTTATTCAAAACATTTTAAAAGTAAGGCTCACTTGGATTGTAGGATAAAGGCCAAATTACATCACCTACCAGAAGTGTTAAGAGAGCATCTGCTCTATCTGCTATTGTCATTAATCTTTAATGACCTCTGAACTTCTTTTTTATCCTCATCCATGGACAATGTTTTTTTTTATTTGCTGTTTTAGAGAGAGGAAGGAAGGAAGAGAGAAACACCAATTCGAGAGAAGAATGGATTGGTTGCCTTCTTACTCATTCAGACTGTGGATCTATGCCGGGACCAGAAACGTATGCGTACAGACCAGGGATGAACTCACAGCCTAGGAATGAGCCCTGACCAGGAATCAAGCCTACAACCCTTAGGTTATAGGACAACCCTCCAACAAACTAAGACATACCGGCCAGAGCTATCTTTGAACTGTTTATTAGCCTCCTGTACGCCCCACCTCTGGATGTTCCACTTTTGCTTCCTTAATGCCTCAGAACTTTGGGGTCATTGACCTCAGACACCACTTTGCTGTTCACAGTCATGCAGTGGTGGCCTTTTGATGCATTGCATGGAGTTGCTGTTGTCCAGGGCATCACCAAAATCAAAGTCCTCCCCTTCTTCCAGAAGCCAACAGCAGGTGGAAAGCTCAGCCTCCAGCTTGACCTTGATATTCAGTAGAGCCTGGAACTCCTGGGCCTGGTGCTGCCCCTCTGTCCTGGTCTGGGCCAGCTCTGACTCCAGATGCAGCAGGATCCCATTGAGCTGTAACATCTGCACGGCATAGTGCGTCTCCACCTCCCTCGGGCTGTTCCCCAGACTGGCCTTCAGATTTCTTATCAAGACCAAGTTGATCTCCAAGTACTGGAATGCATGTCTCAGCTCTGTAAATGTCATCTCAACAGCTGCTATTTCAGCAGTCTGCGAGGTGACCCCTGTGGTGCACTCCTCATTCTGCTGGGACCAGTTCTTATCGAGCTCCACTCAGTTCTGAGTTGACTCATCATACCAACCATGGGTGTCCACCATGATCTTGCTGAGGTCCTGAGATTGGGGGGCATCCAATACTAACATCAATCCAGAGTTGGCAACCTGGTTTGTAAACCATTTACTTTCCTCATGTTTGTTTGTTTGTTTGTTTTCTCCATGGAGAACAGCTCCCCCTTGAGAGCCTTGATCTTTGTCTCCAGTAACAGTTAAGTGACACTGGTGTCATCGGTGACCCTTCTGAGCCCATTGACATCACTCTTCATAAACTGGCCCATAAGCAGCTCTATCTCATACTTAACTCTGGAGTCATCAGCAGCAATCTGGACATTGTCCACAGAACTTGCAAAGATCTGAGCCCTTAGTTCCTTGATGGTCTTGAAATAATTACCTGGGATCCCTTCTTCTCCAGCTCTTCCTGGATTTTCTCTCCAATCTCTAATATTCAGCCTCCAGGCTCCTCACTCTCACAGGTAGGAGGCTAAGCAGTCATTCAGGCATTGCATAGTCGCCTTTTCCCTCTGAATGTTCCCGCATGTCCACCAGAGTCCTAGCCATCCGCGGCCCCACACACTGGTGGAGTGGGATATGGAGATCTGGGAGCCTGGGCCTCTAGTGCCTGCATAGATGCTGGCTGTGCTGTTGGCTGGTCGGCCTGTGGCCTATAGTCCAGGGGCCAGTAGTTTATGGAGAATCTGGAACAAGTGCTAAAGCTCATGTTGTTCAGGAAGAAAGGGGAAATGCCAAGACGCAGGTTTGAGCCACAGTCCCTTACTCCATTTTTAACAGCTAGTAAGTTATATATCAGAAAGCAGTCCTCCAAAGTGTTCATGACTTTTCTTAAGCTATCTTGCCTCTTATCAAAGATCTCTGCAGTTTTTCCAGTTAGTTTCTTCTATGATTCATTTTGGCAAATATTGAGCATCTGAACTGTGACATGTATTGTTTGTTATGAAAGGTCCTTTCCTCAACAACAATTACACGCTCTCAGGAGAGAAAAGAAAACATATAGTGAGCAATATCTCAACTAAGGTTTTAGTATTTGTTCTAGTGATTCCATGGGACCCCCAGGGAAGTGAATGCTAACAGGAGGCTGCAAGGAAGAATTAGCATTTGAATAGGATTTTGGAAGGTAAATAAGATTTAGATAGGGCAAAGATGGGAAAATACCATTCCTCAAAAAGGGGAACCAGTGCTCGCTTTGGCAGCATATATACTAAAATTGGAACGATACAGAGAAGATTAGCATGGCCCCTGCGCAAGGATGACACGCAAATTCGTGAAGCTTTCCATATTTTTCATAGGCCTTCAGTGGTCAGGGGGAACGTGGTTGGGGGGAGGGGGGAGGCAGAGGCAAAGAAGGG